>CM038792.1:16574010-16680050 GCA_021764765.1 Vicia sativa
TTCTCCAATCTTGTCCATGCATCTTTAATTTCTAATCATCTATGAATTTCAAAGATTTATTCTCAAAGTATACATGTTGGTTTTATCAAACAATGAAACAAATGCATACAAGTCAACAAACAGGAACCTTGTAGTTTTAATTATTGATATTTTTACGTAGAATACAAGGTAGTTGAATGTATGGTGAAAATGACGTGAAATAGAATTCTAAACTTCCATATTATTTTTGTCATTGATGATATTACTCTTACAAGAGGTATATAAGAAAAAGTAGGTTGAATAGCTCTTGGTTAGAAATCTAAAATTGTATACCATATCGAAACATATCATATCCTAAACCCTATTAATGTAAAGAGTGTGCACGATTATCGAAATTCAAATTTCGATGAGATCATGAATGAAGTATGGCAGAGGAAATTCCTCCCCAATCATCGAGAATTGGGTTAATACTGATGCTCGCCTTATCCTCGGCAGGTGTTTTTACTTTAAGATTTATGAGTATATTTACTCATATATTAAACTCAAATCAACCAAATTCTTTCTTTAAATGAAGCCTTAAAATTGCATTCTATACTTACCCCCTTTGTTAGTAGTTACTTTTATTTAGTGAAAATTGTTTTATGATTTAATCTTAAACTATAAAATAGATTTAGAACAATTTCTAAGTAAGTTGAATAGTACAATTTCATTTGGTACCCTTCAAGTATTCTACTAAGTCATCGCGATATGTTGTTTGTCAAATTGTCTTACGTATTTATCCAACCATTTCGGTTTAACTCAATTTTAATCATTATAATCATGCAATTCATCAAGTAACATGTATATGTTTTATGTTTGGTACTCTTGCATCTAATGTCAAGAATCTCTAGGAAACTAGAAACATTTACCCGATATTCATTCTCACACGGACAACTTTTTAGATAACAATTCATCATATTTTGTAAGTGTATTTCAAAGAAAAATAATGCTCATTAAAAGTAAAATTTTCAATGAAAAACTATGAGTTTTAGTCCAATTATATCTATTTTCAATGATAAACCCCGCTAAGGTTTCATTCCAATTATATCTATAAGTTTCGGATCAGACTCCAATCTTAGTGGTATCCACAATTTTGGCATGCATCCTCTTTCAAGTTTATGTGTCGGCAAGCATTACACATCCAATCTCCTCCCGACCACTCATTTTTCCCTATATCTAACCTTTTTAGAAGAAATAAAATAATACAAGTATGAGGTAGTAGGTGATTCGTAATCTAAGGTAGATATTGATAGTAAAAGTATTTGGGTTCGTGGGTGTGTGTAACGTGATGTGCAAAACTAGTGTGTAATGAAATGTTTGAAAGAATAATGAGTATGTATATTATATTGTAACCTTATAAGTAGATCTTTAAAACTAGAACAAGGGGAAATTGTAGTTTAATATTAGGAATGTGTTGGTATTGTACTTGTATGCCTCTTTTTTCACATATGGTTTTCTTAGTGCTATGCTATCTTGATATCAAAATATGATACAAATATTTACAGTTCATACTATTCACCAACTTTATAGTTTTTTATTATATAAAAGATAGAGTTGTGGTTAAATTCTATGGGATTATGATGTTGTTGTTAAAAAATTCTTTCCTTTGAATTATCGTTTCTGCCTAGATCGACGACAACGCCTCTCCCTGTTTCCTCGAATTCGAGGTAAATTTCTTTCTCAAATTACTGGTTCTGGTATAAGTAGCTTATTAAGTAGAAAAATCATGGATAAAAAATGGAGGTTTAGCTTAAATTACTTAGTGTTTTTGAGGTAAATTTCTTCCTCATGTTAATTAGTGTTTTTGTTTAGCTTACTAAATAGTAAAACCATGGATAAAAATGGATGTGTGCCAATCGATTGTCAAAAGAGTACGAACGGGTATTAGAGTTGGTTAAGTTTGTCGTTGAACACGCTCAAGACCCAATAGAATGAAATGTCCTTGTTCGTTGTTGTTATATGGGTCGGCCGACGCGGATGGATTGAAATCGCATTTACTAATGCATGGAATTGATCGGGTTATACGTGTTGGATTTTCATGGTGAGAAAAGCAAGAGAATGTCAACCGGGTGAAAAGTAATGCGACCTATGCTTCATATGACAATGTCACGGACATATGATTGTGATCGAGTCAAGAGATTATGGCATTTGAAGATCTTCGTGGATTGTCCCAAAATGTTTGAGAGTTTGGTAAGCGATGCAGAAACCGTTGTATAAAGATTGCCCTAAATTCACAAGATTTTCCGCAGATTAAAACTTTACAACTTAAAGGCACACAATGGATGGTCTGATAAACGCTTTAAAGAGTTATTAGCCCTTTGAGAGATATGCTTCCCGAGGATAATGTTCTTCTTAATCGAACCCACGAGGCCAAAAAATGGTGTGCTCTATTAGCATGAGCTATGATAAGATACATGCATGTCTAAATGATTGCATTTTGTTTCAAAACGATATGCATCGTTGAATGAGTGCCCTAAGTGCGGTTTATCTCGATATAAGAAAAAATTATCTCCAACAAAACTCTTATGGTATTTTCCTATTATTCCGGATTTAGACGATATTTCATAGTGGAACCGATGCTAGACACTTGACTTAGAATGCAGATGAAAGAATTATCGATGGAAAGTTTTGACATCCGCAGATGCACCATGTGGAAGAAAATTGATAATGATTATCCGATTTCGAGGAGAAACAAGAAACCTTCGCTTGGCATTATCTACGGATGGAATGAACCCGCATGGTCTTCAAAGTATCTCACATTCCACATGGCCTGTGATTCTTATGATTTATAACCTACCTCCATGTCTATGTATGGTACAAGTACATGATGTTATCTATGTTAATTTCTGGCCTAAACAACTGTGGAATGACATAGATGTATACTTGAAACCTTTAATCAAGATTTGAAGATTTTGGGGAGAACGGTGTGGAGGTTTATAATGGATAGGAAAGAAAGTTTCAATTGAGGGCGATGTTGTTTGGCACAATTAACGATTTTCCAAAGATATGGAAATCTATCCGGTATAGCATTAAAGGTGAAAAGTGTGTCCGTCTGTGAAGATGGAACCGATACGACGCGATTGAAACTTTGTCAAGAATGTATTTCTCGGTCATCGAGATTCTTAAATTCTAAACATCAATATCATGGATGAAGAAAAGCGCTCAATGGAGATACCGAATAACGAGAGCTCCACCGATTGACAGTGATCAAATTTTTGAAAAGGTGAAAGATGTGAGTATTCGCTTGGCAAGTCTTTTGCACATAAAGTTGTCATAGGTGGGTGGAAGAAGGTCATTTTTTTGAATTGGCATATTGAAATCTTTGTACGTAAGACATTTTCTTGATATTATGCATATTGAAAAAATGTATTTGAAAGTATTATTGGTACGCTACTCAATATAAAAGGAAAGTCTAAGGATGGCCTTAAAGGAAGGGAGGACATGGTAGATGGAAATAAGAACCGAATTAGGAACCGTGAAGAAAGGAAGACGAACATATCTACCAACCGCTTATACTCTATCTAGAAAGGAAAAGAAAATATTGTGTAAGTTTCGAGTGAAGTTAAAGTTCCGTTACCTCGACATTAGAAGACTCGTGTCTATTCCCGAGGTAATTATATATATTATTATGAAATTAAATTAGTGTAATTTATTTAATCGACATATATACACATTAATGATGTCATATTTATTATTGATTTTAGGCATTTCACCTTGTCAACTCTTTTAGAGACACCGACTTATCGCATGGTTGGCAAGGGAAAATGCATAACACTGGGAGAAGTACTTCATCATAAACCGCCTTCTGGATATTTGAAAGTATCAATTGATATTACTTTAGAGGAGGTGCGTTATTACCAATCCTGCACGTAAGTTTCGATGCAACATTGGTGGGAGAGGCAATAGAGCTTATGTTGTACGGCCGCCAAGACTCATTCGATAGATAATGAGGTATACTTAAAACCATTATGAACCTTTGAGTACTTAAATTTTTACGCTCATTTTACTTACATTTTTTTGCATGGTAATGTTAGACTCTACAAAACCCAAACCAAAAGGTAAAGGGATTACGCGCCAATCGAGTCATGGCATCAAAATAATGTACAACACAATTTATATGATATTTATGCTTAGATAATGTTAATTTGTCATCTTATACTTGACCAATCTAATTTTTGATATTTAGATTATTCCCCGCTAAAGAGATTGAAGTTGTCAATAGGGTAAGGAGTCGCAATTAGCAACAATTCATGTAAATAAAGAGTGTTGCAAAGGACCGGGCTAGAAAGAAAACTACTTCACAAGATAGGTCGTGCCTTCGACATATATAAGCTTCACAACTATTTCGCAAGGTGGTACTAGTCTTATACCCATGGATGGTGGATTTATGGTTTCAAGGCATGACAACAATTGGTAAGGAGGATTTGGAACAAGTTTTTGGACATTTGACATTAGGCGTCGTTGTTATCAATACATACATCAGGTATACTCCAATAAACTTTGTTTAATTAATTGATGAATTTATTTACTCATTTCAATGAATAATTAATGTTAATGATGTTTTTATTTAAGGTTTTTGTATGACAAGTTGATTCGCCCACGTGGATTGGAATCCAGATTCGCTTTCATAAATCCTAACTTTGTCCATGCAGGGTCAATCATCTCAAAACCAGATGAAGTAATAGCTTTATACGCTTATCTATGGCCAACAAAGATACAAAAATTGTTCTTTTACCATATAATACTAGCCACAAGTAAGATTTTCATTCTAAATTTCCTTTATTATAATTTTTGTTTTTGACGTGTGTAGAAAGTTTCCATCTAACCTTTGTTTAATATTACTGTGGACACTGGTTATTGGTTGCGATTAATCCTGTGAGAGAAATTGTATATTATCTGGATTCATTGGGAAATGATTGGACAACATACCCAGATATGAAGAAGACGATTAATACGTAAGTGAGATTGTTCTAAAATATTCATGTGTATATTTAATTATTTATGTGAGATAGTTCTAAATATTCGTTATTATTTTATTATAGCATTCTACAAAGTTTTCGAGCACAAAGAGATATTCAAGTACCAAGGAGTAGTCAACAATATTTCATGGATCAAAGTGGAGGTATATATTTTCACAATTTTGATTATATAGTGATGATACTTGATAAAACAAGTTAAGGTGTATATCTTGATGTATATCCGTATTTTCTTTCCATGTGTAGTGTCCTCGCCACCTTGTGTAGATTGCGCTATTTTATGTTGAGGTTTATGAAAGAAACTCTTCTTTTGGATCGATTAGAGATTCCATCCACGATATGAATTTCTAACTTAGGAATTATTTTAATATTTCTCATAAAATGACTTAGTGTTTTAAGTAAATCATACTATGTTATATTATTATAGTACTTTGATGAATTCAAGTGTGTTTATTACTCAAAAATCAATTGATGAACTTATGGAGGATTGGTGCCAATTTGTTATGGAGATGAGATTTTTATTATAAGGTATAACTTTGAGTTTTGAGAATATAATATATGTCATTATAGTTGTGTTGCAATATTGTTGTTTTGTTGTTGTTATGTGGTAACTTGTATGAATTTCGGTTTTTTGATTTTGTTTCAGGTTATATCGGTGCAGATCGATGTAAGATAGAGCTATTTTGTAATTCATTGTTGATGTTGTTTCATTGTTGTATATATTAATGTTGTTGTTATTTCATTGTTGTATATATTAATGTTGTTGTTGTTTCAAGTTTATGAAATATTGTCCAAAAAAGGATTAAAGATGTATATTGATGTTGTTGTTCTTTCAAATTTTATATTGAAGCTACAAATCCCGTAAAAACGTGCAAAATGGTGAAATTAAATCGATAGCAAGATTTTGTTTTAAATGAAAAAATTATATTCTAAATTTTCTTAGGAAAGCTACCGCTAAAGGGGAATAGACAACACTTTTAATGAGAAGCTGCTTAAAGTGGATGAAAAAGCAATCGCTATATAGGATAACAAAAGCTACCGCTAAAGGGAAATAAAAAAAGCAGATCAAGTAAAGCGCTAAAGAGGATATCTATAGCAGCCAGAAAAACGCCTAAAGGGTATCTATAGCGTTTACAAAGCGTCTAAAGCTCCACCTTAAAATTCTTTCAAAAGCGTCTAAAGTGAAAGCGCTGCTAAAGAGAGAGTGAGCAACGCTTTTCAGGAAAAGCGCTGCTAGGGTATTTATAGCAACGCTTTTACAAGAACCTGCGTTGTCTATACTTTTAGCAATGGTGGTTTTAGCAACAGAAGCGCTGTTAAAGGCCCAAAAAGCGCTTGTCTAATCCCTTGTTTGTGAGTGTCCTTGGAAGAAGTCAAGCAATTCCAAGTTTGGTCAGGTCACTGAGTGACTAGTTTATATGGTGTTTGAAGTGTGGTATCTTCAAACTGTTTTAGTGGTGTTTTGAATGAGGTATCTCCAAGCTGATTGTGTTAGGAGCCAAGTAGTTGATGCAGTTGCTGGTGTGATAATAGCTGATAGACATCACTAAGGTGATTGGAAGTGAGCGGAGGTTCTCATATCTAAGTGTGGTATCTTAGGTAGATGATCGCAACTTTATCGTCTATACTAATCGGGAGACTGCAAGTATACAGCCCTATCGCGTAGTTTTAAAAGATATCAAACCTAAGGGACTATAAATCAAACTAACGTAACCTAAAACTACAGTGTAAAGCTATAACTATCGAATAAATAAATTGGGGGAATTTTTGGGTAATTAAACTTAATCTAGTCGAAATAATAAGCGAATATCGGTATGTAATTCGTTAACCTAGAGAATCCGACTTTCCACTGACTTATTTTCTCAAAATGACAATAATCCTTTTTCAGCAAACAAGATTTATTTAAAAATCTTATCTCAAACTTTCGCCTATTGAATTAAATTATAAGTCTAAACTCTAATGTATGCTCGCTATCCCATTGATTTTAAAAATACTTTTGAAAATAAATAAAGTTTAATCAGTTTTAAAACGCGTTCGCAGTCTTTAAAAATAATACCTAGTATCCACTATCTGGTTTTAAACCTCAAACTCTCGCTATGTTGGTTTCTAACCTTATCTAACCTTAGTCCAGTTTAGTAACCTCAAACTTTCGCCTGTTGGTTTCTAAGCTTTTTTTTAATAAATTAAATTGGATATCTAAATCGTAAAAGTGCTTATTTTACTAAATAAAGTTAAGCCCTTTGTTCCAATCTTTTAGTTTAACTAGTTACATACCAAATCAAATTAAATTAGCTGACATATTTATTTATAAAAATGTATATGTATAAACTAAAGTATTCAACATGTGTAAATAATTCCATAGCCAGGCAGATAAATCTCATGCAAACAGTTAATTGTATAAATTAAAGCAATTAAATAAAAAACCTGAAATAATTTAAATTCTTGAAATAATCTTTGTGCTTCAGAATAACTGGTACAGGTACTTGAATCTCCAATGAAAATTAAACAATTCTGACTATAACTTGGGAATAATAAATCACTAGTACTTGAAAGGAAAGGAAATTTAACTAGAAACAAAATGCTGGAAGAAGAATACTCGAATGCTGGAAAAACAAATATTGCTAGGAAAATAATAGTACGAAGCAAAAAAAAACGAGAGAGATGGCTTTGTCACTTTGATTCTCTTTTATACTTGTTCCTCGTAACTGCCCTGTTTCCTTCTTTTTCGTCCAATCAAAATATATCTCCACGAAAGAATCGGGACTACTTGAGATGTGCGTCCCATGTATTTCTCAAAATCCCATTGTAACCAGAATGTTTCAATCTCCATATTTGGCCACTCATTGGGACAGGGTACATTAGCTCTGGAGAAGCCAAGTGCATTGAAGTCGAACAAGTCTCCAGGAAATGAGTCTAGTGATTTAGCAAATGGCAACCAAAATGAAAATCTTGTGGCAGTTGAAACAACTGCTGCAACAAGGATCCAGACTGCATTCCGGGCTTATAAGGTTCGTTCAAGCAAATTTTTTGCAGTAACCATGTTTTTGTTTTCATATGTCGTTATTCTACCGCAAACGACAACGCGTCTATATGATATTGTGCTTTTGTTGCTGCTATACCAGCTTCCAAATTGTATTTTATAAGGGATATGTGATTTATGAATATAGCCAACAAATATAAGTGCAGGTTCATGTTTCTTATATATAAGACGGTACGAATCTGTGTTTCACTATCTTCTGCCGCTTTTTATTTCACAATGCTGAATTTTAGTTATCTTCTCTAGGCTAGGAAAGCTCTACGGAGATTGAAAGGTTTCACAAAACTGAAGAATTTAACACAGGGTTACTCTATTCAAAAGCAAGCGAGTACAACTATAACATATCTTCATTCATGGAGCAGAATACAGGGTGAGATTAGAGCTCGTCGAATCTGTATGGTCACAGAAGACAAGATCAGGCGGAAGAAACAAGAGTCTCAACTAAAACTCAAGAAAAGCTCCATGATTTCGAGGTAATAGTCCTTTCCTCCAAAGTTTGACCTCTCCCTATAAGGACCACTCTTTGTCTTTCTATAAAAGTGTACATCAGCTCAACCATAGTTCAATTAGAGTCGGACCATCAAATCGTTTTCAATGACTAGTCCGGTTTTAAAAACATTGGATCAAATAATTTTGCAAGATGTGCTAATCTGTTCCTTTTAATGCAGTTCTGTTACTCTTGTTCTAAGCGCTGTATATAACACATTACAGGTTGAATGGTCCGGCGGCCCTGAAACCGCGGAGGAAACCCTTGGAAGGATACACCAGAGAGGAGAAGCAGCAGTTAAGCGTGAAAGAGCCATGGCTTATGCCTTTTCTCATCAGGTAAGTCAATCTTGGGAATGTCCAGTTATTGTCTTATTTCCTATGAGGCACGGACACCAGATACAACACTGACACGTCGACACGGGTAATAGCTTGAAAACATGAATAAATTGAACATAATCACAAGTATCGGTTTACACGGACACAGACACGTCTTGTTTCAGAAGTTGGTGCTATAGAGCTTATTTCTCACATAATCCAACTGAAAATAAAATGCATATTTCATGAAATATTTAGTGGAGAGCAAACTCTAGTCAGAGTCAAGTACTAGGCAGTTACGAGCTCGGCAGAGCTAACTGGGGCTGGAGCTGGAAGGAACGCTGGATCGCCGCTCGTCCATGGGAAAGTCGTGTTCTAGCATTAGCCCAAGAAAGCTCAAAATAAACCTGCATTCAAGGTTCAAATGAATAAAAACACATCAGCTTCTAAAACTCCGGTTTCAGTAACACCTCCTTCCTCCAACGCAAAAGGTACTCCTCCTCCTAAAGGGAGTACCAAAGGTAGGAGATTGTCTTTTCCAACCACAGAGAAAGAGAAAACTGTGGTTGAAGGAGGAGTGAAGTGAGTATTCAACAATGGTTCCTACAAAGAAAAGGTCAATTTTTCAAGTATAAAGCCTTTTATATAAAGTCAACATAAGAGGTCACTTTATTTATTCATTGGATTGCTTACTATTTGTGCATATTTTGGTGTGATTTGTTGATTGATTCTGTTTTCTTTTTCCTCACATTTTGTCAATCTTGTATATTCAAAGAAGAGACAGATTAATTTGTAGATAGAACAATATCTTTTTTATACCTTATTATAAAAGTCCTAAGATATGATCCTGTTTATTTCTTAATGGTTTATTACCAGAGCAGTGATATGTGTACTTTTACACTTCTATTCAACTCTAAATTTCTCTTTATATAACTATTCTCATCTTTAGTCGATTCACTGACTTCATTTGTTGTTGTACGTATTTCCATCTGGCGTGTCTTGGTATATGACACTCAGATACGTGTGAGAAAAGTTAGATAAATGTCGAAAAATCAAATAACCGCAAAGATAAATGAAAATTATGTCAAGATAAAAAACCATTTACAAAATTATAATATCAAAATGAACATAACAACACATGGCTTTTGATTAAAATTAAAGTGATAGTGAGACCATTAATGAGTAGTCTACCTTCTTTTGCATATGTAACTATCAACAAAATAAATAAATCATATTGATTACATAGCTGCCATGAAAATAACCAATTATTTGATGAGAAATTATCTTACCTAGAATTACTTGTATAGTAGACCTCTAGCAATCACTTCCTCAAGAAGTTTCTCCGCCTTTTCATTCTCATCTTTATGAATGAGAGCTTTGATGATAATTTCATACGTTATAGCATCAGGAATGATACCATTGTCCTCCATTTTTGACAACAAGGCCTTTAATTCATCAAACAAGCCTTCTTTAAAAAATCCATTAATCATAATATTATATGTTTGGATATTTATACAATAACCCTTAATCAAAAGATCCTTAAAATATTATGTGCATTTTTAAGTTGTCCCCCTTTGCATAGTCCGTCGATAAGTGTATTGTACATGCAGATATCTGGTATAATGCCCTGGTCTTTGATACTTTTGACTAATGCAATAGCCTTGTCAACAAGATGGTTTTTGCATAAAGCGTCTATTAAAGAATTATAAGTGAATATATTAGCTGGTTGACCATTATCATGCATCTCATCAACAAGCTTCCAAGCATGTGAGATTCTCCCTGATTTGCACAAACCATCGATGAGAGAACTGTAAGTCACTGTGTCAGGAGCAATTCCTTTGCAACACATTTCATTGAAGAGACTCAAGGCTTCATTGACCATTTTCATCTTACAAAATCCATTAATCATGATAGTATAGCTCCGAGCATCAGGTGCCACTCCCATTCGAGAAATAGTTCTTAACACACATTCAGCTTTATTCACCTCTTTAACTAGACAATACCCATCCATTAATGAATTGTAAACTACAACATCAGGTATTAAACCTTCTTTCATCATTACGGCTAATAGATTCTTAGCTTCTTTCACATTTCCCTCCTTACAAAGAGAATCAACAAATATAGTAAAAGTACAAACATCTGGGTGGATATTTTTCAGTAGCATTTCATTGAAAAAACTAAACGCTTCTTTCAATTGACCAACAATACAAAATCCATAGATTAGAGAACTGAAAGTGACAACATCAGGAGAAATTCTCTTTGCAATCATTTCAGAATATAACTCATAGGCATCATTAACACATTTATCTTTACACAAACTATCGATAATTGTGTTATACATTACCCCATTAAGCCTGACCAATTTCCCTTCAATCTTTCTCAACATTTGCACGGCGGCCCTTGTTTCCCCAATTTTACACAGCCCATTAATCAATGACGCGTAACCAGGTTGATCGAAGTGAAATCCACGCGCAACCACATAATCATGAAAATGCAAAGCTTCACTCACCTTACCGTTAAGGCACATACCATTGACAAGTGTACCCAAGGTTATGGAATCCGGTTCATAACCTAACTTAAGAATCTTTCCCAACATAGAAAATGCAAAATTCATTTTACCTAGACGGGAGTAACAATTGATCAAGATGCTCAAAGTAGCAATACCCGGAGTAATTCCATTGAATTCTAATTGGTGGGAAAGGGAAATAACAGTGGTGTAATGGTTCTTAGTCTTGGCCAGGAAGCCTAGAATCTTGTTAAATTGAATGATGGATGGGGTAGGGCATGTGGAGCAAGGTATGGAATGAGGAAATGGCATCATGAATGAGATGATTGGGTGTGAATTGATGCAGAGAGTGAGAAAAGGGGTTAAGGGTTTTGAGAGAAAGTGAAATTTAATAAGAGAATTGGAGTAAGAAATTAACCTTGAACTTGTGAACGACATTGATGGGTTAACGAAGAGAATGTTTTGAGTTCGAGATTTTGGTATCCTAGTACGTTGTCCACGAGTGAATCACATAAATGAGAAATTGTTGTTTTGTTTTGTTTTACCCATTTGTTGGAGCATGGTTTTGGGAAAAGGAGACAATGGGGGCTGATTTAGTAGGGTTTGAGAAGAGAATTAACCAAACAATGTTTTTGGTTTTTATCTTATTGCACATGTTAAAGCTTACTTACTACTTAGTAATTTTTTATTTTCTATTTAGCAATAGTTAGTTGGTCAATAGTATTTGGTCCGGTAAGGATTGGTGTTGGACTAGTAATTTTATTTAAAATAACAATTATTTATTAAAAATTATACATTTAAATAAAATGCACAAGTTGCAATATAAAATTTACTATTTTGAATATTTTGAATTTCTTGACGTGTAAATAAACATGATAGAAAAATCCATCTTATTATTATACTGTTCATCTTAACCGACCTTCAAATAAGTAATTCGTAAAGTTATAATATTCCAAATAAAAATGTAATCTTTGAAAGTAACTCTTAAAGGGTGTGTTCGCAGAAGGTGACGCTACCGAGGATGCGAACGTGAGTTCGATTCTCCGCATGCAACGATTTAAATCTTTTGATTTGTTTATAAAGATGCCATGAGCATCAAGCTTTATTATTTTCAACACAAGAAAGATGATTTAATGATTATGAAAAAGGGAAAGTTGAAATACCCTCAATAGATATTGGTATGCGAACGACTCAGCGCAAACTAGACGTAACGCATCGGGGAGATTCTCAATAAGGGGATTGGTATATAAAGGAATAGATGGAGCACCCTAAATATATGTAGTTATCTATGCCTTTATATATGAATATGTTTGATATGTTTGTGTGTTTTAATTGCTATTTCTATGATTGGGAAAGTTTCTCCTTTGGATTTTAAGAAACAAGATATTATGTGGGATTCTAGTGTTTATTATTGTGCTCGCAAAGATCCGTGGATCTTCTCGATACATATCCCTAGTGGAATCGTAGTATCCTGTAGCTCGGATCTACTGTGGTTCTCGGTTTGTTTGGTCCGAGAGAGAAAGAAATTTGCTCGGCAAGGATGAGACCTCAGGCCACGTATTCTCAAAAGGATGTTGAGAAAGTCGAGCAATCGTAGTTCCCACTTATGCTAGTGGAAAGCAACGGATGTTAGTAAGAGATGCATAAATGTCATCTTAATGAAAATGTATCTAATCTATTTCATCACATACATTTTGAAAAGTTTGATTGATAAAAATCTTTCATCGTAAGTATTAGGTGTTTTGCTTGAGTGTACAAGCGTTACCACTTACATGTTTAAGAAAGATGTTTGAAAAAGATGATTGAATCTTTTAACTGTAAGTATTGGGTGTTTTGCTTGAGTGTACAAGCGTTACCACTTACATTTAAGAGATGTTTTTGTTTGAAAATAGTTTGAAAGGAGTTGAAAAGTTTTTGACTGTATGTGATGTGATAGATGAGATACTTCTTCCATAGAGATGGTAGATGTCTAAATCTCGAGGAGAAATTGATTGGATTAAAGGGATGCTTTTAAGAAGCCCGTGGGTCCTTGTATTGTTAGCCCAAGAGGAGGCATTCCGAGGGTCATCGAGGGTCATCGAGGGTCCTTGTATGAAGCTCAAGAGAAAGCTATAGGGTATGGCTGGCTTTGGCTTGAAAGGGATTTCACCGAGAAACCATCCTTTTCTGAATAAGAGCAATTTCACCGGGAAATTTTACTCTATAGGGAATTTGAAAGTGATTTCACCGGGAAACCATCCTTTCAGGGTTCTATCTTATCGCTGGTGATTCTTCGAGAAGCCCAATAGGAGGTCAAGAGATTTCCTATCTCTTTCATTGTATGATGCCCAAGAGAAGGCTAAACTCAATGAGGAGTTCTTTGAACGAAGCCCAAGAGGAGGTCGACTCAACAGGAGTGTTTGTCTTATATGAAGCCTAAGCGAGGCTAAACTCGGGGAGAGTTTCTTTGTACAAAGCCCAAGAGAAGGCTAACTCTGTTGGAGATAAAATATCTTGTATGAAGCCCAAGCGGAGGCTATACTCATGCTGGGAATGGATTGTCTTGTATGAAGCCCAAGCGGAGGCTAAACTCAACTGGGGATGAGTTATCTTGTATGAATTATAAACAAGTGTCTGTGAAACGAACGTTCGAAACGAGCGTAACTTGATTATTCACAAGTTTGAACTGTGTACGAGACAGTGAATATGTACACGAACGAGTATTTATGTACAGACAAAGATGGATGTACATAGGAGGGTTGGGACTTACACTGTAAGAGAGGCCCATTGATTTGAAAGAAGTTTTACTCAGGAGAATGCTCCTTTCAATACCAATGGTATTCAGTTGGTTTATACAGATGAAACGGAAACGAATGATCGAAGTTTATCTGTGTTGGAATATTTGTAAAAAGGTATCTGTGTTATGTACAGATGAAAATTTTGAATGAAAAGTATTTGGTATGTACAAAGAAAATATGTACACAAAAGACTATTTTGTTTGAGTATACACAAGTGATGTGAAAACAAACGATCGAAGTTTGTCTGTACTTAAGTATAAAAGGAATATTCAGATATGTATGATGAAACTTTGTAAAAAATATTTGACAAAAGTTTGATATGTACAAAGAAATATTATGTACATAAAAGAATGTTATGGGACTTACACCTTGATGGAGGCCCATTGATTTAAAAAGAAATTTTACTCAGAAGAAAACTTCCTTTAGAACCAATGGATTTGGCGTATAGACAAACGAATGAAAACAAACGAAAGAAATTTGTTTATGTTTGAATATTGACAATGATGATTTGAATATGTACAAGTAAAGCTAAATATGTACATAAAGGATTGGGACTTACACCATAAGGGAGGCCCATGATCGATCGAGAAATTCGAGAGAAGACGAAATCAGTTTTATCATTTTGAATCGGATCGATTATGGTAAAAGATGCAAGTTTGATGAAATGTTTTGAAAAATGTTTTGAAAAATGTTTTGAAATGTGAGGTTCATTTATGAGAAGTTTTGAAAAAAACCGGAAGTCGAAAACTTGAAAAATTCACCTTTTAAGGAGGTTTTAAAAGTGTTCGTAACGCTGCTCGATTAAAATTTAATCAGATGAAAGTTTTTTCTGAAAATTTTTGCACTATCACAAAATAGATGTATTTATTGACAAGTGTTTAAAAAATCATCTCAAAATGAGAAGTTTTGATTGGCCAAAAAAATGTTGAAAGTTTGATAAAAAGAACATGAAAAATTGAAGTTTTGTAAAAAAGAATGGAAAAAATGGTCCTGATGAGTGTTGAGCCCATGACCATTGAGTGGGACGCGTGGCAAGAAAGACTTAAGACCAAGCTAGGAACCACTAGACCAAACGCGTTGAGCTGTTTAGTGGACTAAAACACGCGTTGAAATAAGATTGGATAATTTGAAAATTTAAATTTGAAGAACACCAAGAACACGCGCAAATTTCTGGGTTCGTGTTTTGATTTTCAGTTTGCCAAATCCAACCTAAAATCTTCGTTTCTCCATGAAATCCAATGATGTAAACATCAAAGTTGATCGATTTTGCACCACGAACATGAATATGGTTGTTAATTTCATTTATATTCAGTCTAGAATGATTTAGGTTTCGAAGAACATGATGAACCCTAAACTGAAAATCTTAAATTAAATGATGTATGTTGGATGATTGTTTGATTTTATTGAGGGTTATCAATCGTTATGAGTGCAGAAAACAATTGGCCAAGAGTTTTTGTCAAAAGAATCAAGGAATCATGATAACCAAGTTCGTGTTCATACCTGGAAAAATGAGAATCGAAAACGATGCTGGAGTGTTTCCAGTTGTTGTTTCCTGATTGTGTGAGCACCAGCGGCCTCTAGGGATGGTGTATGATCACCCTGCTTGCTCTGAAATGTCCCAGAACTTTCCAACCAAGTCCACCTGCACAGGATGAAAATGAAGCTTCGATTTTTGGGTTAGAGCTGTTACAGTTAGTAGTTATTGATCTGGATCATGTACATGAGGTATGGTGATGATGTTAGGATGATCATAACACAAGTTAATTCAACCTAGCTTCAGTTTCGATTGTTATGGCAGTTTTGGAAGCTTGAAGCCATGGCATGTGATTTCTGATTTTTAGCTTTGATCAAGTTGTTTTTAAGCTTGGAACAAGTTTAATTATGATCATGAAACATGTTGGACACCAAATTTCATCATGTTTTCATTGAATTTTGAAAGTTGCAAGTTTTCTCAAAATGTGTTATGTTACTTGATTTTGAAGAAAAAAGTGTGAAGCATGACTTTGCAATGTTTTTGGTGTCCATTGAATGGCAAGAAAGACATCCATTTATAGGCAAATAAGTTCTGAAAATGTTAGGCAAGGTTTGGCCATTGGTAAATTTGACTTGCCTTAGAGGGCAAGGTAGTCATTTTTGCATTAAATGCAAAAGGAACCTTCCTTTTAACCATGGTTAAAAATTCAACTTGATCCAATCCTATCATAATTACATCCAACTGATTTTTATTAGTTCTATCTTCTTGGCAAGGTGGCAAAGGTTCTAGAAGAGAAAAATGCAAAATGACCTATAATTTTGAAGTTTTGACTTTGAAAATCAAGTGTCATGGAGCCTTATGTTTCAATTTCAAAAGTATAGCTAGACTCCATGGATTTGAGAGTTCTTGGACATTTTGGAAATATTTTTCCATGATCTACAACTTTCATGTTTTGAGTTTTTCAAATTCAAATTGGAACTAGGTGAAAAATGGCTTGAAGTTTGAAAAATGTGAAATTTCAACACTTAGAAAATTTTCTAAGTATAGAAATTTTGACTTTTGTTGACTTTTCCAAATTATTTGATTTTTATGATCATGATGGATCATTTGAAGTATTTTGATGATGGAAAAGTTTTGTTTTGAAAATTTGACCAAAAGTCAAAGTTTGACTTTTCTGCAGATGAAATTTCATCGACGCTTCGAAAACGATCGATGAATTCTGAACCTCTATGATGTTTTGAATCCGTAAATTAGGTCAAGATGTTGTATCTAAGATATAATGACCAATCTCTATCCAAAAAGTCATTTCTTGTTCAAAAGTCGAGAATTCTCATGCCCGATCAAAACCCTAATTGGTCGATCCTCGATCGATCCGTGAGAAAATTTGATATCCGAGGATCGAATCGATGATTTGATCAAGATAGATCAAATAAGATGAGAAAATCTCAAACCCTAATTGGTTAGCTCTTGAATCAGATGAAAATCTGATGAAACCCTAATTTTGACCTATGAATGCTATACCCGATTAATGCTGTCTGAGCTGTTAGTTATGCAGATGATGCAAATGTAAGGTGGTATATTAGGTCAAAATTTGGGGTATGACAGATGCCCCTATTTAAGTTTCTTTAACCTGAAAGATGAAGATGAATATCTTTGTTTTGATAGGTGTAAAGAGACTTAAATATCAGAATACGCAAAATTTGGACCTAAGATACCAAAAAATGCGGATGATGCAAAATAATTGCAAAAGGTTTTACCCAAAAGGATATCAAAGAAATGATATAGTGAAGGGAAATTTGTGAATACGTCCCTGCTGGGGAAAGAATGATTCACAGAATATGTGAACATTTATTTCGTTTTGGGAAACAAAGAGATTACCTTCTATCAGCCTTGTGACAATGTTTAAGGTAAGTGGCAATGATATTACCAATTATCAGCCCTGTGATAGTTTATGGTAATGAATTCTGAAGATGTTACCAATTATCAGCGAAGTGATAACTATAACAAGCTAAATCTTGAGAAATGAGTTGCTGTGTACTCAGCTTTGTGAGTAACAGACAGTGTTCTATCCAGGAATGAACTGGAAAGAAAGAAGTTAATCAAGACATTGGTCCCAATGAGGGATAATCTCAGCTAAGGAATGTGATAGAGAAAAGAAAATGTATTTCTCTGCTTGGGGACTTTGCCGGGGAAAAAGGAAAACGTATCCTTTCTGTTTGGGAATACTCCGTTGGGGAAAAAAGAAAATGTATCTTTTCTGCTTGGAGATATTCTTCGGGATGTACTTGTACTGTATGAGTAAGTATGATTTATACCAAGACTTGAAGCAAACATTTTGAGAGATGCAAAAATGCAATGAATGATGCTATTATGTATGAATGTCATGAATGTTATATGCATGCTAACAATACTTGACAAAGACACTTAAAGCGATATTTGGGAAGAGGACCGCCACGTCGAATAAATACTTGGTGAAAATTGCAAAGAATGGTGCAGACGCTCATCGATGAAGAATTGAGTTGCATGCTTTAAACTTTCTCGAGAAAGGCATTTCATTGGCAACTTGGTTGGGGATTCTTTTGGATAAGAATACCGCCTTTGATGATTTCTGAGGAGAAGATCAGTAGTAGCTTGTTTTATCCTTCTGAGATCAAAACACTCATGGAGAAACTGAAGTTATTTCCGTGTTCATAGTTTAAAGGAAATTTTTGCTTTTGTTTCAAAATTTTGAAGTAAAATTCATTTAAAACATTTTAGTTTCAAAAGTGATTTTCACAATAAAAGCGTTATTTTGCAAAATGTAATAAAGTAGGAATTGCAAACAAAAGGCACAAGGCTCAAATTTATTGATAGAATGGTAATCACCAAAGGCGTGATTCCATGGACTATTTACAAAAGTTGGAAATGATAATTTATTGGGAAAAGGCTACATTGAAAGCAAATAACCGCTACTATCCCTAACAACTTTGAATTCCAACCGTGCTTGTTGCTTCGTAAAAGTTGATTGAAGATCCGTTGATGGAAGATTCTTCATGTGGACAAAATACGATCGATTGCTTACTTTGTCATTTTGTATCCTTGTTTTTGCCTAGATCGCTTTTCGTGTTTTCGATCTATCGTGATAATTTCGCTTATTGTCTCTAATTTTTCCGGATCGCTTTTCGTGTTTTCAATCCACCGAGACGCTATTTTTGCCTAAGCCTTTTCGGTTTTCGACTTACCGAAATGTTCTTTTGTTTTTAGACAAAGTATTTCTTGACTGCACAAGATTCACAGATGCGGGAGTTCGCATCGTCCATGGTTGTGAGAGTCATAGCACCGCCAGAAGCTTCTTTTGACGATGTATGGGCCTTCGTAATTAGGAGTCCATTTGCCCCTAGAATCTGCTTGAAAAGATGTAATCTTTTAAGCACGAGGTCGCCTCGAATTCTCGAGGTCGGACCTTTTGTCAAAAGCTTTCATTCTTCTTTGATAGAGTTGTGACACAGCGGTCGCGCTTTTCTTCAATTAAGTTTAGTTGGTCGATCCGCTTGACACCACTCGGCCTCGATAGCTTAGTTTCCATGAGAACTCTCATTGATGGGATCTCAACCTCTACGGGAGCACTGCCCATGCCGATACTAGAGAAAAGGAGTTGCCTCGCTGAAGTGCGCATCAAGTATGATATCCATGCAGAGCAAATGGCAGCATTTCGTGCCAGTCTTTGTAGGTGATGACCATTTTCTGGACGATCTTTTTGATGTTCTTGTTGGCTGCTTCAACGGCGCCGTTCATCTTTGGCCGGTAAGGAGACGAGTTATGATGCTCGATCTTGAATTCCTCACACAGTTCTTTCATCATTTTGTTGTTCAAGTTCGATCCATTGTCTGTAATGATCTTGCTTGGAACTCCATATCGACAAATGAGGTTGTTCTTGATGAACCTCACAACCACTTGTCTTGTGACGTTGGCGTAAGATGCTGCTTCGACCCATTTGGTGAAGTAATCAATGGCCACTAGAATGAAGCGATGTCCGTTGGATGCTTTTGGTTCAATCATTCCAATCATGTCGATGCCCCACATGGAGAACAGCCACGGAGAGGAGAGAACGTTGAGTAGAGTCGGAGGCACATGGATCTTATCTCGCGAGATCCGCACTTGTGACATCTTTTGACGTGTTTACAGCAATCAGATTCCATCGTTATCCAATAGTATCCTGCTCTCAAGATTTTTCTAGACATTGCATGCCCATTTGAATGGGTTCCAAAGGACCCTTCATGTACTTCATGGATGATCGATCTTCTTCTTGTCGTCGACGCACCGAGCGTAACCATGTCAAGTTTCTTTTGTATAGCACATCTTCACCGAGGAAGAAATTCTCGAAAGCCTTCTTAGAGTTTTCTTATCTTTGTACGATGCCCCGAGTGGGTACTCGCTTGAAGGAAACGTTTGATGTCGTGGAACCACGGTTTATTGTCGAAGACGGCCTCAGTTGTGAAGACATATGCAGGTCTTTCAAGGCATCTGATATGAATTCTGGGCATATCATTCCAACTGTTGACTTTGAACATGGAAGATAGAGTAGCCAAGGCGTCTGCCATTCGATTTTGATCTTGAGGGATATGATGCGCTCAACTTTGTTGAAGAAAGTCAACAACCGCCTCGCATAATCTCTGTAAGGAATTAGACCAAGATGATGAGTTTCATACTTGTCTTTGATTTGATTGATCACAAGGGCTGAATCTCCATATATATCAAGGATCTTGATCCTCAAGTCGATGGCTTCTTCGATACTCATGATGCATGCTTCATATTCTGTTATGTTGTTGGTGCAATCAAATAGCAATCATGGAAAACGGATATGAGAACCCTGGAGTGATGATGATCGCCCAATTCCATTGCCAAAACATTTACGGCTCCATCAAGACTAGGCCCCATCCGATTCTCGGATCCGTCCTTCTCCGTAGTGGTTCGTCACAATCTTTCATCTTTAAGTACATAACATCCTCGTCTGGAAGTCGAACTTGAGAGATTGGTATCCGCTGAGCGGCCGATAAGCCAAATGATCAGAGAATGCTTCCTTTAACCGCTGGGCGTATTGATGTCATATTCGGATAGTAGCATTTTCCATCGAGCGATTCTCCTAAGGTGCTTTTCAAAGACGATTTGATCGGATCCATTTTGTAGATTAACCAAGTCGTGTGATTGATCATGTATCGCGAAGACGCTTGAAGTCCATACCAAAGCGCAACATGTTTTCTCGAGCATGGAGTAGCGAGTTTCACAGTCTGTGAATTTCTTACTCAGGTAGTAGATGACATGCTCCTTCTTACCGGTATCATCCTTTTGTCCAAGTACGCAACCCATGGACTTTTCTAGTACGGTAAGGTATAAGATTAATGGTCTTCCTTCCACTGGAGGGATCAGTATTGGTGGTTCTGACAGGTATTCCTTGATACTGTCGAATGCTTTTTGACAATCAGCCGTCCATATAACCTTCTGATCTTTGCGGAGAAGCTTGAATATCGGCCCGCAGGTAGCAGTCATCTGAGATATGAATCTGGAGATGTAATTCAATCGTCCAAGAAACCCTCTTACCTGCTTTTCCGTACGTGGTGTAGGCATTTCCTGAATAGCCTTGACTTTGTCAGGGTCAACTTCAATACCTAGTTGACTGACGATGAAACCTAGGAGTTTTCCAGATCTTACCCCCAAAGGTGCATTTGTTAGGATTCAGGCGGAGTTGAAACTTCCTTAGTCGTTGAAACAACTTTAAGAGATAGTCTATATGCTCTTCTTCAGTGTCAGACTTTGCTATCATGTCGTCTACATAGACTTCGATCTCTTTGTGCATCATATCATGAAAGAGAGTAGTCATTGCCCTATGGTAAGTTGCGCCTGCATTCTTTAATCCAAATGGCATTACTTTGTAGCAAAAAGTGCCCCATGGCGTGATGAAAGATGTCTTCTCCATGTCTTTGGGAGCCATTCTGATCTGATTATAACCAGAGAAACCGTCCATGAAGGAAAAGACGTTGAATTTTGCAGTGCTGTCCACTAGCATGTCGATATGCGGTAGTGGGAAATCGTCTTTTGGACTAGCTTTATTTAGATCCCGATAGTCAACACACATTCTGACCTTTCCATCCTTTTGGATACAGTACTATGTTGGCTAGCCATTGAGGATACTCGAGTGACAAGGAAACCAATACGAGTTGCTTTTGAACTTCCTTTTGATTTTCTCACCATTTCGTGGATGAACTCCTCGCTTCGCTTAATCGGACATTCGGTCTTAACGGCAAATGATGCTCCACGATGCCGGTATCCAAACCCGCATGTCTCGTAGGACCAAGCAAACACATCAACATATTCTTTGAGAAGATTTATCGCTTGCTTTTGACATCGCTGAGTGAAGCTCCAATATTGACTTCTTTTGTATCTTCCTCAGAACCCAAGTTAATTGCTTCTAGAGGTTCTTTGTGAGGCTGGATGATCCTTTCCTCGTGCTTAAGCAGTTGAGAAATCTCATCTGGGATCTCTTCTTCAACTTCTTCTTCAGCGAATTCACAGGGGATTTCAGAGTTGAGAAAGAGCGTAGAGTTATTGCTTTCAATGGTTTTGTCCATTTGTTTAATCTGCAATTTTGATTTATGTTTGATTAAAAAGGTTTTTTTTTGAAAATGTATGCAGATTAATTTTTTTCATTATGATGATTTTTTTTAGATTTTTTACTGTGTTTTTTTTTTAGGATTATCATTTCCAGAAAAGGGTAAAAATGAAAATAAACACAGAGTGTGGAAACAAAACAACGCGTTTTATTTATGTTTCACAATATGAACAGAGCCCTAAAATACAAACTCATTTATCTTGGGCAAGACAAAGAGAAATTATTTAAAAGCTAAAGCCCTATAAAACATCTCTTCGCTTTGGGCCAAACGAGAGTTCAAAACAAAAAGCAAAAATAAACTACTTAGAGCTATGAACATTAGTTCTAACTTCAACAGGTTTCCAGTAATGACGAACTCCTTGGAAGTCGAGGTACTCGGGTAATTTTCCGCTTGGTTTAACCCTTGAGTAGACTTTGGTTGCTGGCTGAGCAGGCTTTGAAGACTCTGGACGATGGCCCTTGCCTTTGTGTCATGAAGCAATCTTCTTGATTAATGATCGGAAGTATGAGATATAGAACGGGTACTTCCTGTTGATCTTTGTGTTGAATACTGGGGATGTTTCTTCCAGTCTTCCGAGTGAAGAGACTCATTGTCGGCGACACTTTCTAGATCGTATCCCGAGTCGTACTTTGATCTTCAAAGGATCATGTTGATGTAGTGATAACCAGATCCGCTTGGTGAATTCCACGTGTTGAAGGTAGATCTTCATTCGGGATCTCGATCTGCTGATTAGTTTGAGAAGACGAGTATTCCTCCTCTGGTTGACTAGGGTATTCAAAGTCATCACCCCATCCCGTAGGTTGGATATCTTCGATCTGGATTTTCGACCTTTCTGGCGCAGTGTATTTCACCATGTAGTCGTATTTGCCACTTGGTTCTCCCAAGGTATCCCGATTTCAAAGTAGGACCGTGGATTTTCATGTTGCTGCAAGGACATGTCTTTGAATTGATCAGTCGGTGCATATGATTCCTCCTGAGACACATATTCAGGGCTATTCAAGTAAGTGCTCCACTCTTCAGATTCGGATAGATCATCTTCATCCTCTTCTATGGTTACAACATTGACTTCTTGTGGAACAGGGTTTAAGAAACCTCCACTGTGAAATACTTCCTTGATCGGGGGAAGTGTCTCATCTTTTGGTTCGTTCTGAGAGAATACAGGTGTGAACCCGAGTCCGACTTTTGTTCCATTGTTGACAGGTTTAATTACTTGTCCCCATCCTTGGGCATTGCCGTCTTTCACCATTTGTGCCGCTTCTCTATATGAAGAGATAGATAATCTGTTTTTGTTGGTAGATTCATCTTCTAACGGATGTTCGGGGAGATGTGCCCCTTCAATGTCATTAGCGGTGATGAAAGAGAAACTGGATAGATGGCTTACAAGTAAATCTTGCTCACCGCTGATAGTCACCAACTTTTCGTTGACTGTGAATTTTAATTTTTGATGGAGAGTAGAAGTTACTGCTCCTGCATCGTGGATCCAAGGTCTTCCTAGCAAGCAACTGTATGCAGCTGGTACGTCCATGACTTGGAAAGTAATTTTGAAAGTGTGAGGGCCAATTGTCATCGGGAGATCAACTTCCCCAATAACTGACTTTCTCGATCCATCGAAAGCTCTTACCACTATATCGTTGAACTTCATTGGTGTTCCTTTGTAAGCTAAACGAGCGAGCGTCGTTTTTGGCATTACATTTAAGGACGAACCCGTATCCACCAATACATTGGACAGGGAATCTGACTGGCAAATCATTGAGATGTGCAAGGCCAAGTTGTGATCTTTCCCTTCTTCCTGAAGTTCTTCGTCACTAAAACTCAGATTGTTGCAGGCTGTTATGTTGGAGAAAATCCCTCCAAATTGGTCTGTAGTCACATCGTGATCCACATAAGCTCGGTCTAATACTCTCATCAAAGCTTCGTGAGCTTCGAGTTGAGGAGTAAAGACAGATTGAAATCTTTGAAGGAGTCTCGCATCGTTGATCTACGACTCGATACTCGCTTTTGATCGCTTTAGTATCTCTTCAAAGTCCGAGTTGATGTTGGTTCCATCAGAGGACCAATATTTGTGCTTGGGTTAGCAATGGAATCGCTGGTGATTCTCAGATATGCTAACGGGTTATGTTTAACAATGTGAGTTGCAGCGGTTTTGGTGGTATCGAGTATGAACTCGCCCACTTTCGCTACTCGTCTCGATTTCGTTATATTGACATTAGTGGAAGTGTAGGTGGGTTTCTCCTTCCCATCTTCTATCGTGGTTGCATTGTATTGGTAAGGAATTGCTTTGGTAGAACTGTATGGAACAGGACCAGGTGGGCAAATTACCAAAGGAGATGTTGGAATGCTGGAATCATTGTATGCAATCTCCACATGCTCGGGTATGTTGAAACAAGGGATCACAACATTTACTTCGGGATTTTCCGAGTTGATATCTGAGACTAAAAGCTCATGCGGAAAATGCCCTACGGTATTTACGCCGTGGTCATCTCGGTATTCAGAATTTGTAAATCACCGTGTTCAACAAATGCCGGATATCCGCCTTATGGTGGAACATCCTTGAATATCCTTGGAGCAAATGTTGCAAGTGAATAATCGTGTTTAGCGAAAGCGCCATTGCACCAGATGTTTGTGAAGATGCACCACGCTTCCTTTGATTAAGTTTACGTTGGACAAGATACCTGTCGGTATTTCTAAGTATCAAACTTACTGAATGTCCGCTGTGACTGGGAAGCGGATTAGCTTGCACGTTTGGGCTCGTATTCTTGAAGGAAAGAAGATTAGACCTTACTAACTTCTGTACTTCTGCCTTTAATGCTATGCAATGTTCGAGGTCATGGCCTGGTGCCCCTTGGTGAAAAGGGCAAGATACGTCGGTTTTGTACCACCACGGCAATTTCTCAGAACCGGCGGTGACCTTGTTCAGATTTCTTTCTATTAGCCGGATAAAATTGCGACGTCATGGAATTGGGTCGAACCGAGTGACCCGAGGCGTACGGTTTTGGTTATTAAACTGCCGAGCCTGCTGACGAGGCTGTTGAGTTTGTTGATTTTGTTGAAATTGCGAGCAATTCCCGTGTTTGAGTTGTGTTGATAAAGGTGCTATGGCAGCCACCGCCGTTGTTGGATGACATTCTTACGTGATTTCTGGATACCATTCCTACGCCATGCTCTTTTTCCTTTGAAAACCGGTTCCAATTTTCTTGGTATTACTAGAAGATCCTCGCTTTGGTTAGACGTCCGGTTCGAACACCCTCTTCTAATCGCATTCCCATGCTTACCATTTCATTGAAATCTCCGGGAGCACTAGCGATCATTCGCTCATAGTAGAATGAGCTTAGATTATTCAAGAACACCTTAGTCATCTCCTTTTCTTCCAATGGTGGATTAATTTGGGCAGCAATTTCCATCGCACAAGATATTCCTTAAATGTCTCTCTTCCTTTGAGACATGGAGCGAAGTTGATCCCTATCAGGAGCCATATCCAAGTTGAACTTATATTGCTGAACGAAGGCTTTACCTAAGTCGTTGGACGTTTGGATACTCGTGCTGTCTAAACCCATGTACCACTTCAGTGCGGCACCGGTGAGACTGTCCTGGAAATAATGAATTAGCAGCTGATGATCCTCATTGTATGTAGACATTTTCCTAGCATACATTGTAAGATGACTCTGAGGACAAGAGTTCCCTTTGTACTTTTCAAAGTCAGGGACTTTGAATTTCGCAGGTATTTTTACGCGAGGAACTAAGCAAAGATCCTGGGCGCTTTTCCCAAACAATTCTTTCCCTTGAATTGTTTTTATCTCAAGCTGCATTTTGAGGAGTTGTTCCTGGAGATTCTCCATTGAACTACGAGCGTTCGTGTTATTTCCTGGAGTGTGATGAACTTCTTCGTCTGTGGTAGTGTGTACTACGGAAGCTGAGTTCAACATGATCGGTTGAGAAACCGACATTGTTACTGTGGAAAGTTATTCCACGCGGAAGCGTAGTTTTGCCGCAGTAGGTATGTCAAGCGAGATTGTTGAGAAGTCGGTTGGCGAACTCCGATGCCGAATTTGAAAGGCATTCCCATGGATAGCCCCCGCATGCCGAAAGGTGAACTACGGTCGCGATAAATTAAACCGAGTAGTAGTATCCTCAAGTTGCTGTTGGTTTTGACCGCCGATGTCGCTTGTTGACTTTGCTACCGTGGCAAGTGAGTTGACCGAGATGTGAGTCTTTCCACTTCTTCTTGTAGCGTTGTTACCGTATATGAAGTTCAACGCTCTTGCTCAAAGTTCTCCATTACTTTTTGTCTTTTGATCTAGTATCGCGACGCTCGAGTTGGTGCGGACGCAATGAGAAACTCTAAGACGCGACAGCTTGACAATCTGTTCCTATCTGGAAAATGATTCCAACTGGAAAAATGAGAATCTAGATAATAGACCTAAATGCAAGATATGATGCATGAATATGATTGTAAAGAAAGAGAATTTCCAAAGAATTTATGCTAAAAGAGATATTTCTTGGCAAATATTTGGATGGAAAAACACAAATTTCATTGATTATTGGAAGAAGATTACAACAATTGTTTTTTTTTTGGAGCATTGCTCACACAAATGATAAAATAAAACAAATGATAAAATTACAAACTAAATTGAACTAATTAAACGTCTTCGTCTGATGAAGATCCGAAGGCTTGATGCAGCTTCCTCTTCAGGATTTCCTTTCCATAGCGAGCTTTTAGTTCACCTTTCTCGCTTTTAGTCTTGACGACTCTTTCCATTCGGGAGTAAGATTGTTATTCATCAACTCTTCGTTCCTTTCTTTCTTTGATGAATTTCTTGATTGCGCATGCTTCCGCGAATCTCCTCATCTTTTCCATGAGCCATTCATCCCGGAGATAAAGCGCCTTTTCATGATCTTTGACTTGCTTCTCGAGCTTCTCATTCTCAAGGTTAGCCTTAAGAAATTTGTTTTCCAAAGCTTCTTTCTCAAGCCTTATCTTTGTCAAGGCTTCTTGGTATTCTCCCACAACTCGACGGAAAATTTGTTGATTGGAGGCGATTGAGAACATGGGATCCTCATAAGCGTAAGGCATTCGAATTCCTTTGCTCTTTCTTTATCCAAGAAGTGTAGGTTTCGTGGCTACACAATTCTTTGCCTTTCCTTTTCCTTTCTTTCGGATGTGATGCCAAGCTTTAATTATCCTAGCTCGCAATCCTTGGGAATCCTCCCTTCATGGTAGAAGTAGCTTTCACCGTAAATCCAAGAGGTTTACCGAGTTTCGTATCCGAGCTGACGCCTCGCTAGGAATGGGTTATAGTTGATTCCTCCTTTCGCACTCAATGAGAGGTACGCTGGCAAATTCTCCACAGCTCTCAATGATTTCCATCTCATTGTTTGCCAAAGTATACCAATGGATATCGTCGCTTGTAAGAGACATGAGTCTTCGGACCAATGCCACTGCCTTTGTTTTCGCGGAAGATAGGAGATTTAGGCAAATGCGAGGTAATCCATTTGAAAAACAGAGGTACACAACACACGATAGTTCCGTCTCCTTGACGATTCCTATGATGAATAGAGACGTACGTATCACCAAGCAGGGTGGGAACGGGATTTCCAATCAGAAAGATCCTTATGGCGTTAATATCAACGAAATTCGGGACGTTGGGAAACAATACCAATCCATAGAGGAGTAAAGCTAAAATAGCTTCAAAGGCTACCATACTACCAGCTTCTGAGAATTTGAGAGCCTTCTCCATTAGGAACTTTGAGGTTAGTCCTAAGATTTTTCCTCTGGTAGTTAGGTTTTTGTCTATCTCAGATTTCTTTAAATGAGTCATTGTTGCAATGACTTGTGACTTGGGAATGGCTTCCAAACCATTGAAAGGCACTTTGTCCGATACTGAGATTCCTAGGATATGCGCATACTCTTCCAAAGTAGGCATCAATCGTGGAAGGTAAAAAATGATAGATCGTAGAATCGAATGAAAGTTTTGAGAAGTCCTTCATCAACGTTAGCGTAAGAGTAAAAGAGTTCCATAGCGTTTCAAACCGAGGGATCTTCTACCAAGGATGCTAACTCTTTCAACTTTCCTACATCAGAATTCTAAACTGTATTTTGGTGAATCTTCCTCCGACGTCCATCACTCTAACCTAAAATATTTTACAAAGAAAAATCTCTAAATTTTTGGAAATGGGAAGAGAAATGAAGTTTTTTTTTTTGTTTTTATGAATGAATGAATGAATGCATGAATGCGACAAACATGGTTAGTAGTTATACACACAGTCAAGCGTTCGAAGTCACGAGCATGAAGCCAACGATAAGAATCAACGTGGTTAAGTTCTATGGGCTTATTCATCCGTGAATCGGTTCTACTAATAATACAGTGCTCAACATCCCTTCAAAACATTATTGGATTTGTTGAATACCGATGGTCCAATAATATTTTCAAGAGAAACTCGCTTGATCGTAGTATCGCATGACAATTACTCTAGGCTTACACCCGAATAATCTCTGCACTACATCCTAATGGCCAGGATGGTTTATGTGTTCTACAGTCCACTCAGCTTCTTAAGTTCCCCGATAACAAATGTCTTCGCAATTACTTGCTAAACACAATACCCTCAAGACAACCTCCATCAAGGAAATATTAATCAAAGCATTGAACCGCTCACGATTAATACCTCCACCTATATCTTAAAATGTTTCTAAACCGGTTAAGATTTCTTTCCATCAAGTGAAATCGCAAACACACAATAAAGAAAACAGATATATGCAAAATATGAAAAGCTTATCCCTTCTTTTCTTTTGAAAACAAAAAGCTTGGTGCTCGCAGTAATGCGTTTTTTGCAAAATCAAAGTTTCAGCGTACTCCCCAGCAGAGTCGCCATTTTTCCTGTTCGCGTTAAAAGGTGACGCGCCTGAGGATACGAACGTGAGTTCGGATTCTTTGGCATGCAACGATTTAAATCTTTTGATTTATTTATAAAGATGCCGCGAGCATCAAGCTTTATTATTTTCAACACAAGAAAGATGATTTAATGATTATGAAAAAGGGGAAAGCTGAAATACCCTCAATTGATATTGGTATGCGTAACGACTAGCGCAAACTAGACGTAATGCATTGGGGAGATTCTGAATAAGGGGGATTGGTATATAAAGGGAATAGATGGAGCACCCTAAATATATGTAGTTATCTACAGCTTTATATATGAATATGTTTGATATGTTTGTGTGTTTTAATTGCTATTTCTATGATTGGGAAAGTTTCTCCTTTGGATTTTAAGAAACAGTAGATTATGTGGGATTCTAGTGTTTGTTATTATTGTGCTCGCAAAGATCTGTGGATCTTCTGCATACATATCCCCTAGTGGGAATCACAGCATCTGTAGCTCGGATCTACAGGGTTCTATGGTTTGCTTGGTCTGATAGAGAAAGAAATTTGCTCGGCAAGGATGAGACCTTGTGCCTACGTATTCTCAAAAGGATGTTGAGAAAGTCAGAGCAATCGTAGTTCCCACTTATGCTAGTGGAAAGCAACGGATGTTAGTAAGAGATGCATAAATGTCATCTTAATGAAAAATGTATCTAATCTATTTCATCACATACATTTTGAAAAGTTTGATTGATAAAAATCTTTCATCGTAAGTATTAGGTGTTTTGCTTGAGTGTACAAGCGTTACCACTTACATGTTTAAGAAAGATGTTTGAAAAAGATGATTGAATCTTTTAACTGTAAGTATTGGGTGTTTTTCTTGAGTGTACAAGCGTTACCACTTACATTTAAGAGATGTTTTTGTTTGAAAATAGTTTGAAAGGAGTTGAAAAGTTTTTGACTGTATGTGATGTGATAGATGAGATACTTCTTCCATAGAGATGGTAGATGTCTAAATCTCGAGGAGAAATTGATTGGATTAAAGGGATGCTTTTAAGAAGCCCGTGGGTCCTTGTATTGTTAGCCCAAGAGGAGGCATTCCGAGGGTTATCGAGGGTCATCGAGGGTCCTTGTATGAAGCTCAAGAGAAAGATATAGGGTATGGCTGGCTTTGGCTTGAAAGGGATTTCACCGAGAAACCATCCTTTTCTGAATAAGAGCAATTTCACCGGGAAATTTTACTCTCTGGGGAATTTGAAAGTGATTTCACCGGGAAACCATCCTTTCAGGGTTCTATCTTATCGCGGGTGATTCTTCGTATTGGAAGCCCAATAGGAGGCTGTTAAGAGATTTCCTATCTCTTTCATTGTATGATGCCCAAGAGAAGGCTAAACTCAATGAGGAGTTCTTTTGAACGAAGCCCAAGAGGAGGCTGACTCAACAGGGGAGTGTTTGTCTTATATGAAGCCTAAGCGGAGGCTAAACTCTGTGGGGAGAGTTTCTTTGTACAAAGCCCAAGAGAAGGCTAACTCTGTTGGAGATAAAATATCTTGTATGAAGCCCAAGCGGAGGCTATACTCATGCTGGGAATGGATTGTCTTGTATGAAGCCCAAGCGGAGGCTAAACTCAACTGGGGATGAGTTATCTTGTATGAAGCCCAAGCGGAGGCTAAACTCTGGGAACCTATTGATTAGTCTAAATGTTATGTTATTATTAGACGGTTGTATAAACAGGTGTGTGTGTGTGTGATATGTATTCACAGGAGTTTATGAAGGAAATATAAACAATGCATGATGTTTATTTACAGCAGTTTATGAATTATAAACAAGTGTCTGTGAAACGAACGTTCGAAACGGGCGTAACTTGATTATTCACAAGTTTGAACTGTGTACGAGGCAGTGAATATGTACACGAACGAGTATTTATGTACAGACAAAGATGGATGTACATAGGAGGGTTGGGACTTACACTGTAAGAGAGGCTCATTGATTTGAAAGAAGTTTTACTCAGGAGAATGCTCCTTTCAATACCAATGGTATTCAGTTGGTTTATACAGATGAAACGGAAACGAATGATCGAAGTTTATCTGTGTTGGAATATTTGTAAAAAGGTATCTGTGTTATGTACAGATGACAATTTTGTATGAAAAGTATTTGGTATGTATAAAGAAAATATGTACACAAAAGACTATTTTGTTTGAGTATACACAAGTGATGTGAAAACAAACGATCGAAGTTTGTCTGTACTTAAGTATAAAAGGAGTATCTGTATTATGTACAGATGAAACTTTGTAAAAAAATATTTGACAAAAGTTTGATATGTACAAAGAAATATTATGTACATAAAAGAATGTTATGGGACTTACACCTTGATGGAGGCCCATTGATTTAAAAAGAAATTTTACTCAGAAGAAAACTTCCTTTAGAACCAATGGATTTGGCGTATAGACAAACGAATGAAAATAAACGAAAGAAATTTGTTTATGTTTGAATATTGACAATGATGATTTGAATATGTACAAGTAAAGCTAAATATGTACATAAAGGATTGGGACTTACACCATAAGGGAGGCCCATGATCGATCGAGAAATTCGAGAGAAGACGAAATCAGTTTTATCGTTTTGAATCGGATCGATTATGGTAAAAGATGCAAGTTTGATGAAATGTTTTGAAAAATGTTTTGAAATGTGAGGTTCATTTATGAGAAGTTTTGAAAACCGAAGTCGAAAACTTGAAAAATTCACCTTTAAGGAGGTTTTAAAAGTGTTCGTAACGCTGCTGCTCGATTAAAATTTAATCGATGAAAGTTTTTCGAAAATTTTGCACTATCACAAAACAGATGTATTTATTGACAAGTGTTTAAAAAATCATCTCAAAATGAGAAGTTTTGATTGGCCAAAAAATGTTGAAAGTTTGATAAAAAACATGAAAATTGAAGTTTTGTAAAAGAATGGAAAATGGTCCGATGGGTGTTGAACCCATGACCATTGAGGGACGCGTGGCAAGAAAGACTTAAGACCAAGCCAGAACCACTAGACCAAACGCGTTGAGCTGTTTAGTGGACTAAAACACACGTTGAAATAAGATTGGATAATTTGAAAATTTAAATTTGAAGAACACCAAGAAACGCGCAAATTTCGGTTCGTGTTTTGATTTTCGCCACAAATCCAACCTAAAATCTTCGTTTCTCCATGAAATCCAATGATGTAAACATCAAAGTTGATCGATTTTGCACCACGAACATGAATATGGTTGTTAATTTCATTTATATTCAGTCTAGAATGATTTAGGTTTCGAAGAACATGATGAACCCTAAACTGAAAATCTTAAATTAAATGATGTATGTTGGATGATTGTTTGATTTTATTGAGGGTTATCAATCGTTATGAGTGCAGAAAACAATTGGCCAAGAGTTTTTGTCAAAAGAATCAAGGAATCATGATAACCAAGTTCGTGTTCATACCTGGAAAAATGAGAATCGAAAACGATGCTGGAGTGTTTCCAGTTGTTGTTTCCTGATTGTGTGAGCACCAGCGGCCTCTAGGGATGGTGTATGATCACCCTGCTTGCTCTGAAATGTCCCAGAACTTTCCAACCAAGTCCACCTGCACAGGATGAAAATGAAGCTTCGATTTTTGGGTTAGAGCTGTTACAGTTAGTAGTTATTGATCTGGATCATGTACATGAGGTATGGTGATGATGTTAGGATGATCATAACACAAGTTAATTCAACCTAGCTTCAGTTTCGATTGTTATGGCAGTTTTGGAAGCTTGAAGCCATGGCATGTGATTTCTGATTTTTAGCTTTGATCAAGTTGTTTTTAAGCTTGGAACAAGTTTAATTATGATCATGAAACATGTTGGACACCAAATTTCATCATGTTTTCATTGAATTTTGAAAGTTGCAAGTTTTCTCAAAATGTGTTATGTTACTTGATTTTGAAGAAAAAAGTGTGAAGCATGACTTTGCAATGTTTTTGGTGTCCATTGAATGGCAAGAAAGACATCCATTTATAGGCAAATAAGTTCTGAAAATGTTAGGCAAGGTTTGGCCATTGGTAAATTTGACTTGCCTTAGAGGGCAAGGTAGTCATTTTTGCATTAAATGCAAAAGGAACCTTCCTTTTAACCATGGTTAAAAATTCAACTTGATCCAATCCTATCATAATTACATCCAACTGATTTTTATTAGTTCTATCTTCTCTTGGCAAGGTGGCAAAGGTTCTAGAAGAGAAAAATGCAAAATGACCTATAATTTTGAAGTTTTGACTTTGAAAATCAAGTGTCATGGAGCCTTATGTTTCAATTTCAAAAGTATAGCTAGACTCCATGGATTTGAGAGTTCTTGGACATTTTGGAAATATTTTTCCATGATCTACAACTTTCATGTTTTGAGTTTTTTCAAATTCAAATTGGAACTAGGTGAAAAAATGGCTTGAAGTTTGAAAAAAATGTGAAATTTCAACACTTAGAAAATTTTCTAAGTATAGAAATTTTTGACTTTTTGTTGACTTTTCCAAATTATTTGATTTTTTATGATCATGATGGATCATTTGAAGTATTTTGATGATGGAAAAAGTTTTGTTTTGAAAAATTTGACCAAAAGTCAAAGTTTGACTTTTCTGTGCAGATGAAATTTCATCAGACGTTTCTGAAAACGACTGATGAATTCTGTGAACCTCTATGATGTTTTGAATCCAGAAATTAGGTCAAGATGTTGTATCTAAGATATAGTGACCAAACTCTATCCAAAAAAGTCATTTCTTGTTCAAAAAGTCAGAGAATTCTCATGCCCGATCAAAACCCTAATTGGTCGATCCTCGATTGATCTGTGAGAAAATTTGATATCTGAGGATTGAAGGCTGATGATTTGATCAAGATAGATCAAATAAGATGAGAAAATCTCAAACCCTAATTGGTTAGCTCTTGAATCAGATGAAAATCTGATGAAACCCTAATTTTGACCTATGAATGATATACCCGATTAATGCTGTCTGAGCTGTTAGTTATGCAGATGATGCAAATGTAAGGTGGTATATTAGGTCAAAATTTGGGGTATGACAGGGTGATCCAAGCAATTTGTTTCAACCACAATAATAGTTCTGAGTTTAGCTTAATTATTTGGTCAATTCAGAGTCTGTTACAACTTTATCTCAATTTTGAAGTTAATTTTGTTAAGCATCAAATAAAAATGGTTGCTCACCGTTAGTGAAATCGATCAATTTTTATATTAGACGAGTAATATTAATTAGAGGGCCTTGTATTGAACAATATTTGATTAATGAAACGTGTTAAGCTATTTTTGTAAAAAAATGTATATATGATATAAGTTTTATTCTAATGTGATACATAAAATTGATGATGTGCTCATGCGAAGATCTCTGATATGACGATGTGTGTATTTGATATGGTGGAGTGAGAGTTCTCTTACAAGGCTAGCACTCCAACGTCCAAGTCAGTGAATTCACGAGGTGTAACTTTTTAATAATGATTAAAATTGTACATGTGATGGCACGTAGACGAGCTTTTATATGGTTGGCAATTGAACCGCCATGTAAGTTCTTGATTTGTATGGATTGACTTAATTTTAATAAAACAAATAAATAGCAGCAACAATGTATTGTACAATAGGATTCCTAACTTATAATCTTATCTAGAATGCCTTAACATACTGTGTTGAAAAATTTCAACATGTGGAACAACATGTCATATGAGATGTTGAGACATCAGACATCACGCTACGTAAACTGTTAGGTTGTTACAATTGTTTTAGTTAGTGCAAAATATTCTAGGAATATTATGCATCTTATGTGGCGTGACTTTGAAGGCATATGGAGGTCCAAGAGCTAAGGAGAAAGATCAACAAGGACCTTGATTGCAGTGGTTATCTCGCATTTTTGTTTCTGCAAAAGTTTGTTTACGCAAAAGTTTGTTACAACTTATGTTGTTATTTTGAAGGCCCAAATCCAGTTGGGTAATAGGTTATAAAATAGGCAGTTGTAACCTAGTTTTAGTAAGCTAAACAGTTTTAGAAAGATGTAATCTTTAGGGTTAGCTATGTAAGTGAACCACCCGATTGTGGGATGGTCATTGATTTGTACCTCGAGGCCTGAGGCAAGAAGATTATTTTACTCACGCAGGTTATGAAGCAATGAGTGTGGTTGTGTTCCACTATGCCAAAATTGACTTTAGACAGCCACATAGACATGCTTATGCCCAAAGCGCTATCTCGTCTCGAAAAATTAAAATTAAAAATTTAAAAAGTTACCGCTAAAGGTATACTTTAGATGTCACATAAGCTACCGCTATATGCCATATTCATAGGCGCGCTTTTTTCCCTAAGCGCTATTAGTTTTAAAAATTAGAATAAGCGCTAAAGGCTTACTTTAGACAGGCTAAAAGCATTATTCTAGAAAGTGTTGCTAAAGACCAAAGTGTTGCTTAAGGTTATACTTTAGACATCGCTTTCCAAAAGCGCTAAAAGAATTATTCTAAAAGCTACCGCTAAAGGCATTATTCTGCTAAAGACCAAAGCATCGCTAAAGGTAATACCTATGCCAACGCTTTTAGAAAATGCCTTAGATAATTAAAACTTTCAAAATCCCTAAATTAATCAAAACCTCGCCTCGCCACACTAGCATCTCTATTATTGTTCATCTTCTCAAACAAAAACCCTCGCTCTCGCTCACAACATCTCTATTATTGTTCTTATTCTCAAACAGAAACCCTCTCTCACAGCGTAACCACAACGGCGACGACCTCACAACATCTCCTATTCAACTCTGTATTTTGATTTCAACTGTCGTATTTTGTTAAGACAAGAAGAAGCAAAACGAGAAAGTGAAGAAGGAGAAGCAGAGAAGCATACCTCAGCTCGCCGACCTTCAGCAGAAACATTCAACTGTCACCACCGTCGTAGGTAACTCATACTTCCATTTTAATCTTATTTTGACAGTGGCGAAGCTTTTCTGCTTTTCAGCTTTGTTATGGTGTCTTCTTCCCCAATCTTTGTCCATGCATCTTTAATTTCGAATCATCTATGAATTTCAAATATTTATTCTCAAAGTATACATGTTGGTTTTATCAAAACAATGAAACAGATGCATACAAGTCAACAATTGAGGAACCTTGTAGTTTTAATTATTGATATTTTTGTACAGAGAATACAAGGTAGTTGAATAGGTATGGTGAAATACGACATGAAATAGAATTCTAAACTACCATATTATTTTTGTCATTGATGATACTACTCTTACAAGAGGTATATAAGAAAAAAGTAGGTTGAATAGCTCGTGGTTAGGAAATCTAAAATTGTATACCATACTGAAACATATCATATCCTAAACCCTATTAATGTAAAGAGTGTGCCACGATTACTGAAATTCAAATTTCGTATGAGATCATGAATGAAGTATGGCAGAGGAAATTCCTCCCCAATCATCGAGAATTGGGGTTAATACGAGATGCTCGTCTTATCCTTGGGCAGTGTTTTTACTTTAAGATTTGAGGGAGTATATTTACTCATATATTAAGCTCAAATCAACCAAATTCTTTCTTTAAATTGAAGCCTTAAAATTGCATTCTATACTTACCCCCCTTTGTTAGTAGTTACTTTTTATTTATTGTGAAAATTGTTTTATGATTTAATCTTAAACTATAAAATAGATTTAGAACAATTCTCTAAGTAAGTTGAATAGTACAATTTCATTTGGTACTCCTTCAAGTATTCTACTAAGTCATCATGATATGTTGTTTGTCAAATTGTCTTATGATTTATCCAACCATTTTGGTTTAACTCAATTTTAATCATTATAATCATGCAATTCATCAAGTAACATGTATATGTTTTATGTTTGGTACTCTAGCATCCAATGTCAGCAACTTCTAGGAAACTAGAAACATTTACCCGATATTCATTCTCACACGGGACAACTTTTTTAGATAACAATTCATCATATTTTGTAAGTGTATTTCAGCAAAAAATAGTGTTCATTAAAAGTAAAATTTTCAATTAAAAACTATGAGTTTTAGTCCAGTTATATCTATTTTCAATGATAAACCTCGCTAAGGTTTCATTCCAATTATATCTATAAGTTTCGGATCAGACCTCCAATCTTAGGGTATCCACAATTTTGGCATGCATCCCTCTTCTTGAAGTTTATGTGCTGGCAAGCATTACACATCCAATCTCCTCCTGACCAACTCATTTTTCCTGTTATCTAACCTTTTTAGAAGAAATAAAAGGAATAACACAAGTATGAGGTGAGTAGTGTGATTCATAATCTAAGGTAGATATTGATAGTAAAAGTATTTGGTTTGTGTGGGTGTGTGTAACGTGACATTGCAAAAACTAGTGTGTAATGAAATGTTTGAAAGAATAATGAGTGTGTATATTATATTGTAACCTTATAAGTAGATCTTTAAAACTAGAACAAGGGGCAATTGTAGTTTAATATTAGGAATGTGTTGGTATTGTACTTGTATGCCTCTTTTTTCAAATATGGTTTTCTTAGTGCTATGCTATCTTGATATCAAAATATGATACAAATATTTACAGTTCGTACTATTCACCAACTTTATAGTTTTTTATTATATAAAAGATAGAGTTGTGGTTAAATTTTGTTGGGATTATGATGTTGTTGTTAAAAAAATTCTTTCCTTTGAATTATCAGTGTTTCTCGGCCTAGATCGACGTACAACGCTCATTCCCTGTGTTTCCCTGAATTCGAGGTAAATTTCTTTCTCAAATTACTGGTTCTGGTATGAGTAGCTTACTAAGTAGTAAAATCATGGATAAAAAATGGAGGTTTAGCTTAAATTACTTAGTGTTTTTGAGGTAACTTTCTTCCTCATGTTAATTAGTGTTTTTGTTTAGCTTACTGTTGGCTGAAGATTTTGATAATGTGGTTCGAAATGAAATAATTGGCGTTTGTTGGAATAAAGCAAGTTTTATGGTTTAGAATGGAAGAGATTGTTCTTCGAATGGAAATGTTAAAGCTCAAAGTTTCGAATGATAGTTGTGAAGGTACATTTAAAGAAGCTTCGAAATGGTGATGAGACTATATTTGTGAAGGTTGTTTTTGGAAAGTAACTTGTGAAACGAATTCGAAGCGAAGGATACCAAAGCGTTTGAAATTCAAACGTGAGTGGGATATTGGAAATTTAAATACATAAGCGCTGAAGCGTTCGAAGACGCGTGGAGGCTAGAGAGAAGCAATACTCTGCATGCTTCGAACGTGGCAGAATCTTATAGCAAGACCGTTATGGTCGAAATAGTATAAATAGAAGTCTTAGTGTTAGGATTTCGTGTGTTATATCTATTGTACAAATTTAGTAACCATTCAAAATACCGCATGGATAGGGAAACGAATGCTCGAAAGATGTACGTATGATAACACCAATATTTACAATAAAAACTCTTTATATTTTTCAGTTTGTCTTTCATTTCTATTTACATTTGTGCTTCAAATACTTTTACATTCATGCCTTTACATTAAAGCTTTTACATTCAGAGTCATTTACTCCTTTATGCATTTAAACGCTTCTTCTCATGTTCGAATCTTTAAACATTCACCAGTTTTACATTTATTTACTTAATCATGCCATTTACCCGAATCTAAAGTCTTTCTACTTTTCTGATGAACATTCCTTATATCATATAGAAATTATCATTCAAATCATTTAGTGTAGTAAACGAAGTGGATTGAATGCCTTCAAAATACTTTAATTGAAAATCCTAAAATATGAATACCAGTTTTACAATTAGATTTATCCAAACGACCATACCTCATAGGATCAATCTAGTCGATCCTGCAAGTAACCAGAGAGATTGAATAATAGTAATTAAGTTTATTCGATAGTTTGACCAGAAATCACTGTAAACAAATTGGCACGCCCAGTGGGACCATCATTGGTCGTTAAGAAAATTGAAAGCGAAGATTGTTAGGATATAGTCATTGTAAAGTTCTTTTCTGAGTGTCAAGTTCGCTGTTATATGAACCTTAGAAGTGGTAGAATAACCAATAGCAACCAACCCTTACCCAGAAGAAAACGTAATAACAGGATGTCTAATCCAAGCAATCAACAAGGGGAACAAAAGGCCCCACATGGAACAGGCACTAATACGTCTGCTTCGACCGGAACGTCTAACGCGATCCCTTCGAACGCATAGTCTGTTGCATCTTCTACCAGTAGTGTGGCCACAAATGGAGCAAGTGGCATGACAACTAACAGTTCGATCCTAGGAAATACAGAACCATCGGTTATCCCGGGGATTTGTCCCACCATCGTGACACAAACCCATTTCGCCACCCCACCACCAACTAGACCACCCAGCCGATGGCAATAGACCTACAAATCCTCTTATGGGATGCCAACATCTTTATGGCGGGTTTGCACACTTCGACATCGAATTCGTCACCACAATTTGGGTCTGGATCTGGGGCTAATCAATTTATGACAAATACCCAAGGTTTAGTAGGTTATAGTACACTGCCTATCTTAACCACAGAAAATCAGATGGCCTTTAGACAATTAATGGATGATAGTAACCATAATATGATAGGAGTGTTAGCGCAGACTATGCAAGAGATCTTCGCCCAATAGTACAAAATGTAATCAGAACCAACAGAGAAAACGCGATAACATGAGTCGAATAGCAGATTTTTCGCCCGCCGTAAAGGCGAGATGTAATCAAGCGTTGGTTCGAGCGAACATACCTATCATAGAGCAAATTGCTGATGACCCACCCTATAGGCCAGCCAGAGAGGGGGTTAATTTGGGGGCAAGGGCACAAAGGTTAGATGCCCCAGTGATTCGAGAGGAACCACAAAGGGGAATTGTAGAACCAGGGGCAAGGATCGAAAGGTTAGATGCCCCAGTGATTCGAGAGGAACCACAAAGGGGAGTTATAGAACCAGGGGCAAGGGCCGAAAGGTTAGAAGTCCTAGTGTTTCGAGAAGAACAACCTAGAGGAGTTGTCATGGTGGGTCGACATCAAGATGCCGATGCAGTCGTTCATAGAATTCGAAATGACAACATCTTGGCAGAAAACAATTTAACCACCATGATAGAAAGGATTATGGCCCAAAACGGTCTCAATACATGAATTAGAAGCCCATACTATTCCTCTCCCATAGTAGATTATGTGATGCACACTGATTTACCAAGGGGATATAAGGTCCCTAAGTTTACAAAGTTTGCTGGAGACTGTGATACGGTGAACTGACTTTGTAGGATTTTTGTATCCAAATGTGCGGATAGCAAGAGTCGCCACCGACTTTTATTTTTATCCAATTAAGGGAAGGTAAAAGTAACGGAAAAAGACCTTCGTTAGATTCTCGAGTTCGGAGAATGGTTATGAAAAGGGAAGGTATTAGCACCCCTTTCCATCCGTAGTTATCTACGGGCTCTTAGTTGCTCTAGATCACTTTTTAAAATTGCTTTCTGTGTGTTTGACAAAGATGTTTTGAAAAGAGGCATTTCACTTTGAATTTGTAATGACTCATGTAGGAGTGTATACAAAGTGTTCGGAAATGTTTTTGTTTCGAAAAGAATTTGAACTTTGAAAAAAAGTGTGTGGTGTGAAAAGCATTTGGTAGAGCGAGCAACTAAAAGACTTATTTACCCACTCAGAATTGGTCATTTTATTGTACTTCTACGTTCCTTTAGAATAGCTAGCCATACCATTAGTTAGTAGGTAGCTCCATCGTTGGATGTAAGCGGACATTCGAAGGGACATCGGATGGTCATAGAAAGCAACTTGTAGGAGGTATCCTAGCACATTCGAAGGGACTATCATCATTTTTTCGTAGGCGACAATCGAGGGTCAAGATCATGTATTCGGAGGCGACATCATGGGTCTTATGATCTTTGTATCGAAGGGACTATGATGATTTGTTTGGAAGGCAACTGCTAGAATACCTCTACGCTCGAGGGACATGACCATTTGAAATCGAAAGGCATCGAGAGAGAATTACCCTAAGTGGGTGTGATAGAAGTGTGTGAATTCGAATATATTATCTTGAAAATTAATGGGCTAAGTTAATTTTAGTCTTGCCATACACGCCTAATTACTAGCAATTGATAAGGTGGAAAGTAAAATGCGGAATGTAAAGTGCGGAAAGGTAAATGTCCTACGCTATTACATGGCTTTGGGACGATACATAATTTTAAAATGCGGAAAATAAAGTCCTAAATTAAACTATTACATCCCATGAACAATTACATTATTGGAAAAATAGAATGATAAAACGATAAAGAGAAAATCTAAATCGGATCAACCCGTATAAAAGGAAGAAATCGGAAATGCAATATGAATCGAACAAGAGAAAATGTTAGAAAAATGCAAATTTTAATATGAGAAAATTAATACATGCTGGAAATAAGATAAATATATTAAAATAATTTTTTGGGATTTTTTGGAAAAAGATTTAATAATTAAAATGCAATTAAAAGTGAATTAAATGCAAAAATATAAATAAAAATTAATATGCATGCAAAAAGATATTTTTTAATTTATTAAATTAAATAAAGATTTTTATGAAATAAATGCAAAAAGAATAAATATTTTTGATAATTTTATAATGCAGAATAAAATTGTGAAAGGAAATTAAAATAATGCAAAAATATTAGAAATTGGAAAATATGAAAATAATGAAGTTTGTGAAAAAAAGAAGTAAAACATGCCCTGGACGGATTCGAACCCTTGACCCTTGAGGGCATCTGGAAGCAGTGAGCGCCTTTACCACTACGCCATGTGTGCATCGCTGTTTGAAATCTGGATCGAATGAAACAAAGACAGATGTCCTCTCCTGGCTTCCTCAACTGCGCGCGAAGCTTCATCGTCCCCGATTTGAATATTTGAAGCTAGCGTCGGCTGTTATTCGACGCTATGTCTCTGGCTAATTCAAAAAATCAAGCAAACATAATATAAATAAATTCTAAAACCATGGATCGATTCCTCAGGTCATTCCGAATGCAATGGTATGGGTCTCGTGGTCCAATTTTTGCTGATAAGAGAAACCCTAAAACGGCATGGGAAACCCTAATCATGGCATGTCATGTTTCTGGCCATGGAAACTCAATCAAAGTGCCCAGAAAGCTTGTAAACTCATCACTAATCACAAAAACAAACACAAAACAGGTTAATAATGCATGATGATTGAAACACGATTTTGAAAAAAACAAGAACAAACCGATTCGTGATTTCTTGTTTCTGGATGGTTTTTGGCAAAGTAAAGGTCTGGATCGACTCAAGAGGTATCAAGGAATGTGTTAGACACCTCAAAATCTATTGAAAACGGCTGGAAGTATGATCTCCAATGGCTTGCAGGTCACGATTTTTTTGAGTTTGGAAATAGGGTTTCTGAGCAATTTTTTCGTCCTCTTGCAATTGGTATGCATCAAGTATATATGCTGGATGGATTTGGCATTGTTTTTGGAAAGATTTTATCAATAATCAATGATAATCAAATTTGATATTTCCATGAAAATCAAATTTTCAAAACTTGCTCAATTCCAATCTAATCTTCCCATATTTGATCCAATTTCAAAATTGCTGGCATTTATGGGTTAATTGGATCACAAGCAAGCAATAAAAATCAATCTTTCAATTAATTTTGATTTTATACTTTATTTTTCAAATTAATTTGTATTTAAATGAATAAATTCCAAATTAAATAGGAAAATAAAATAGAAAATCGTGGCATTGGGCTTGGACATTCCTAATTGCATGAGGAATAAGTTTGGATGAAGAAAAAGTAGGCCCATTTGCAAAAGATTTGATTTTTGAAGTATCTCTTTGTGCATTCTTTCAAAATTGCCCAACTTGTGGATGGTGTATCTTGCTCAATTTTCCACATTTTTGAGTGTTCTTGGACTTTTTTGAAAGCTCTAAGAGTCCTCTAAACAATGTATTTGGTCTCATCTCAATTGGAGTTACCATGCTCAATATATCTTCAAAACAAAAAGTTGACTTTTTGTTGACTTTGAAAATGACCTTTAATGTTTTGAGCTATACCTCTCAAATGAAGCATTTTTTGGACATTCTTGTGAGACATGAAGTTGTAGAGAATTGAATTTCCTTCAAAATGAGCTTTGGTGGGAAAATTTCTGAGAAAGTATGAGAAAGTTATGATCACCAAAGTTCATTGACTTTTCACCTAGAAACCCTAATTTAGAAAGTTTGACTTTTGAGCAAATCTTGAGTTTTCTTGATGAATCATGATCAACCCTTGATCAAATGATGAATGTAACTTCAAAATGAGGATGTTGACCAAAAATCAGAAGTTTTGACTGTATGTTGACCACAGTTGACTTTTTGTCCAATACACCCAATTTTCAACCATATGAGCAATTGTCTGAGGAAACTTGACTTGTGAGGCTTGAAACTTGACATGGAGAATCTTTGAAGCATATGAGGAGGCATGAAGGCCATTGGAGATGTTGGAAGCTCATCTTGACTTGAGAGATACCAAACCCTAGTTTGGGTTGATTGTCTAAGAGGGAGTTTGTCTGATCAACTCTTGAGGAATCCTTGAGTATAGATGTATGAAATCTCTTGAATAGATGGAGGGCAAATTTTGGGTATGACACTGCCTGCTCAATCTTCTTGTACCGAAGGGTTAGATTGACATGCTTGTCTTTCGTGACCGGAGGTAGAAGATGATTGAACACCGAGTTCGAAAATTTGCACCGCGGTTGGTCGATGATGCGGAACGGGCCACAGATGCCGCTTGAGAAGTCGGTGAATGAGTCGTACGCTAGACTCGAGATTATTGGTAGGAGAACCGACGGGATGGGCTTAAGATGCCATCCGAAAGATCGATGTTGGGAGTGAGCCGACGCTGTGCTCGGGATTATTGATAGGAGGAGTTTGGAAAGTGAGCCGCACGCTAGGCTCAGAGATGTTTCGAAAGAGTATGGAGATGGGCTTAAGATGCCATCCGGGGAGTCGACGTTAGACTTCATGTTCACTTTGAATGAAGTTATTGGTCCGTATTGATTTTTAACCATATATGCAGATTCGAAAGTGAAGAAATGTTGCCAAGTAGTCGGAGATGGGCTTAGGATGCCATCCAAGGCAATCGAGTCGTATGCTAGACTCAGTCAGTCGTGATAATAAGAGATCGAATAAATCTTCGTGGCCGATTACTCCGAGGAGATTGTAGTTGGCAAGAATGTGATGCTCCTGTTGTGCATCGGTGTTGATCCATTGCCTGTTATCGGAGGATAACCGAGGCGGTCTTTCGATAGTTTTCCGCCGATTCGGGCTTAATCCTCGACCACCGTCGGAGGACAACCAAGGGCGATCTTTCGATAGTTTTCCGCCGATTCGGGCTTAATCCGACCACCGTCGAGGACAACCAAGGGCGGTCTTTCGATAGTTTTCCGCCGATCGGGGCTTAATTATGGACCTCTTTGCGTAAGTGATCACACTGCTTTAGAAAAACAAGAGAACTTTGATAGAAAATTTGGTTAGTTTTACGCAAAGTATGAGGCATGATGTTGTATATTAATGACATATGCATGAATTATGACTTTATGAGTAATGTATGAATGATAGATGTCGTGGTATTTCAAAACATATCCATCTTGAAGAAGATGCGGATCCTTTGTTTGAAGATTTCGACCTCGCTGGGATTTGTGTAGGTGAGAACCCCGCTGGAAGGAGAAGAAAGATATACCGATTCCTCCGATGCACTATCTCGACTGTGTCTTGGGCCTAGATATTGTTGAGGGAGGTAGACGAGAAACTCGTTGTTGGAGATCTCATATATAGACCCCACCGAGGAGAATCGGGAGGCGATCCACTGGGACCTTGTATGTAGATCCCCGAGGAAATTTAGGGGCGCCACCGGGATTCCGAGTGTAGATCTCACCGGAGAATATGATGGTTGTTGAGAGATCGGGTTAGAAGAGTCTGGAGCCCGTTGTAATCTCTGGCTGGGGAATAAAGGTGTATTTCCTCCGATGCACTATCCGACCAAGTTTCGAGTCCGGATACCGCTGGGGAAAAGGGGAGGATTGAGAAATATCCACGGGATGAATACTGTTCGGTGAAGTGTTATCGCGGAAGCCTTGATGTAACACCGCTGGTTGAGTGGAATCACCGTGGGACTAACGATATTCCACTGGGAAGTGTGTGTGAGCGACACCTTTGTGGGATCATGTTCTGTGGGGACTATTTGGTGACTTTCGTCGTCATCCCACCTCGAACCCGTAGTAAGTACTTTGCATGTTCACTTTTCGTATGTTTGCAAAGAGATTTTTACCGTCGAGCGATAATCATTCAAAGCAAACGTTGGACTTATTGTAACCGACAACAAGGAAAATTGTAAAGAGAAAGAACTTGTATTTATTTGAAATGTATGTATGGCCAAGTAGTTTGTACACAAGAAAGGTAAAAGCTATGCGGAAACAATCTTGTTAAGTTCCAACTATGCTAGTACTCATATTTCACTATCTCATCTCCTCTGTTAGTAGAAAGTGAGTAGACCGATCTTCGCCATTTGGATCTTGAATGCCGATAGTAGTCTCGAAGTGTGATCCGAAGAGACATAGTCGTACGCTTAAATCCCTAACTTTTGCCTAGACCGCCTTTCGGTTTTCACCATGATACCTTTTTGCCCAAGCCGCCTTTTCGTGTTTTCGACTTCCCGGGTGTACATGTTTTGTATATATCCTTTATTTTTGCCCGAACCCTTTTGGTTCGCCAGGATGCCCTTATTTTTGCCTAGGCCACTCGACCTAGCGGGTCTCTTTTATGCGTAGTATTTTTTGACTATGTCTGCGTTCACAGGGTGTGGGAAGTCTTCGCCATCCATGGTGCTAAGTATCATAGCTCCGCCGGAAAATATTGTCTTGACTACAAACGGTCCCTCGTAGGTGGGAGTCCTTTGCCCCTGGAATCACCTTGTGGAAGAATGATGCGCTGACTACTAGATCACCGACTGACTCGGTGCTTGACCTTCTTGTTAAATGCTCGATCATTCGCTTCGATAATCTGTCCATGGCGATTGATGCAAGTCGCTTATCATCAATCAAGTTAATCGGTCAAGGCGAGTCGGACCCAATCGCTTCGCCTAACTCGCCTCCGGAGGACTCGTTGAGGGTATCCAACCTCGATGGGTAAGACGACTTCCATACCGTATACAAGAGAGAAGGGGTTGCTGATGTTCGCTACAAGTGCGATAACCATGAAGAGCAAATGGTAACATCTCATGCCAATCTTTGTAAGTCACCGTCTATCTTCAGTATAATCTTCTTAATGTTTTTGTTGGCGCTTCCATCGCGCCATTCATCTTAGGCCGATACGGAGAAGAGTTGTGATGTTTGATCTTGAACTGCGGCGTAGTTCGGTGATCATTTTATTGTTGAGATTAGAGCCATTATCCGTGATGATCCTTTCAGAGTGCCATACCGATGATAAGATTATGTTTGATGAATCGAGCCACAACATTCTTGGTAACAGATGCATACGAGGTCGCTTCCACCCACTTGGTGAAATAGTCAATTGCCACAAGGATGAAACGATGTCCATTGGAAGTCGGGCTTAATTTCTCCAATCATGTCAATGCCCCACATTGCGAAGGCCACGGAGAAGTTAAAACATTCAGAGGTACCGAGGTACGTGTACTTTGTCGGCATAACCGCACTTGTGACAAGATCGAGCGTGACAATCGCCCATGGTGGACCAATAGTAACTGTCTTAAAATCTTCTTAGCCATTGTATGTCCACTAGAGTGGGTACCAAATGCCTTCGTAACTCTTCCATGATACGCATTGTCGCTCGTCTACACAGAGTAAGCATAAGTCGTGGCGCTTGTATAAGATGTCGCTGTCGAGGAAGAACTTAGAAGCGAACCTCCTTATGAACTTCTTTATCGTTGATGATGCCCCTGCTGGATATTCCCGAGTCTCAAGATACCTCTTCACGCCATAGTACCAAGGTTTCTCTTCTCCAAGCTTACAACAATACCGGATCGTCGAACTTCTCAATGATGATCCGGGGAGCCTCGTTGTCCCATCCGACCTTGAACATAAACGACATAGTAGCTAATGCCGCCAACCGATTTCTTCTCGTGGAATATGATTGAAAGTGATCTCTTCAAAGTAGGGATCAAACTGTAACATGCCTCGATTCATCCCAGCCTTTAAGACCGATCACTAAAGCAGTCTCCATACACTTGTCTTAAGTCAATAGCAATTTTAAGACCCATGATGCACGCCTGTACCGCCATGTTGTTAGTGCAACGAAACATCATCTGAAAGGAGTATGTCCGCCGTAGGGATGTAATGATGGCGCCAATGCCATTGCCAAGGCGTTGAGGCTCCATCAAAGACCATAGTCCATCGATCCTTGTCCGTGTCCTTCGTCTGGGCCTCGGTTCTTCACAATCAGAATTAGTAAAACATCTTCGTCTGAATTGAATCAGATAGATCGATAGTCATCTACGGCTTGATGAGCCAAATGATCGGCTACCACACTTCTTTGATCGCTTTTGAGAAGTGTATTGATGTCGATTTCCAAGATCATCCGCCATCTTGCTATTCTTCCCGAGAGAGCTGGTTTTCAAATATGTATTTTATCGGATCCATCTTGAAATCAACAAGGTAGTGTGAGTCAACATATACCGCCTTAGTCGGCAAGCAAGCTAAAGCGTTGCAAGTTTTCTCGAGTCGTGAGTATCTTGTTTCACGGTAAACTTTTGCTAAGGTAGTATATTGCATGCTCTTTTCGACTGCACGCCATGTTGCCCCAACACACACCCCATTGAGTTCTCTAACACCGCCAAGTACATGATAAGAGGTCTTCCTTCGCGGGCGGCATCAGATAGAGGATTCAGAGGTACTCCTTGATTTTGTCAAAAGCGATCCGCAATCGCTGCTCCATTCCACTACTTGATCTTTCTTAAGTAACTTGAAGATTGGCTCACAAGTAGCAGCTAGGTGTGCAATGAATCTGCAATGTAGTTCAATCGGCCCAAGAAACCTCTCGACTTCCTTCTCTGTGCGGGGCGCTGGCATTTCTTGAATAGCTTTAACCTTGGTGGGGTCAACCTCAATACCTCTTCCACTGACTACAAACCCTAGGAGTTTTCCGGATCTGACTCCAAAGGTGCACTTGTTAGGATTAAGTCTCACCACTTCTTCAATCACAAAGAGTTTCGCAGATGACCTAGATCTTCTTCCCAGGATCGAGCTATCATGTCGCCGACGAGACCTCTATCTCGTGATGAATCATGTCATGAATAGTGTCACCATAGCATCGATAAGTGGCGCTCGTGCTTCAACCGAACGGCATAACCTTGTAGCAGAAAGTGCCCCACTATGTAACGAAAGTAGTCTTTTCCATGTCTTCGGGAGCCATTTTAATCTGGTTGTAACCGGAGAAACCATCCATGAAGGAGAAAACCTTGTGTTGAGCGGTGTTGTCAACCGTAACATCAATATGAGGAAGTGGAAATCATCTTTCTGACTTGCTTTGTTCAGATCTGTAATCCACACACATTCGCATTTTACCATCCTTCTTAGGTACGGGTACCACATTTGCAACCCACGTGGATAAGAGGTGATACTAAGAAACCAGCGTTGAACCGCTTATAACTTCGTTTTGATCTTCTAACATCTCAGACGATGCGATTTAACCTTCGTTTCACCGAGAAAACCTTCTTTGTCGGCAATCGTGTACCACAATATCAATGTCTAAACTAGGCATGTCTTCGTATGACCAAGCAAAACCTCAACATAGTCTCGTAGCATCCGAATCAACCTTTCTTTAACACCTCTCAAGACCCGCCTCCTATCTTGATCTCTTTTCCGCCTTCGCTAGTACCCAAATTCACAACCTCAACTTGCTCTTCATGTGGTCAGTATAACTCGCCTTCTGTCAAGCCCCGCAAGTTCTCCGGCACTTCACAATCTTCCTCACTTTCGCCTTCTTGGTAGATCGGATTATCAAGTCATATTTAGCACTAGCATAGTGTATTAACTAGATTCGGAGTGATTCTCAGTTGTATCACGGGGTGTGTAAGAAACACATAGCTTTGAAGGGTGATAAAGTAAAAGAAAGAAAACAAACAATTGAATGCAAAAGTCCAACGAATTTATTGAATGAAAATACGCAAACAATGAGATAATAACCTCAAGAACGAGCCATGACGCCCGCAAGGCACCGACTTTTATTGTTCAAAACATAAAGAAATACGAAAAGCAAAACAAAACAAGAGCAATTACCCTGCTAAAGGAGATTGGTATGACGCCTTCGCCTTCCAATTGCGAGCCCATGATCCGAGTCGAAGATCCACTTCGATGTCGAAGCCGTTGTCGCCGCCTTCTATAGCATGGATTCCACTGATCGATGCGGAAAGGAAGTCGGCCGACACGCTCACGGCGTATCATCTTCGACCCTTGATGGTGAAGCCTAAACCAGCCTTTGTCTGATTTGAAGGAAGATCGTGAGCTGTCCCCAAATAGAACTACCTTCTTCAACAGAATTGAGCATCTTTCAGTGAGGCCATCCTAGGCGAGCTTTAGCAACTTCGTGGACAGAGAGTCACAGCATGACTGGGATTGTCTCACAAGCTTGACAGGAGTCTCAAGAATTCACCTTCCATCTCAAGGTATCGGAATGATCAGATGATCGACCATATACTCTTCTTCACCACATCAGAACAACCTTCCCTTTCACCGGTATTTCAACTTCGATGTAAGGTAGAGGTAACCGCCCCAAGTATCCAAGGGCGCCAAGTAGGTAAGAATAAGTCGGACGGATGTCCATGACAAAGAAAGTGGAATCAAAAGTCCGGGAACCGACTTTAACAGTGAGTGAGCTCTCCAAGTATCGGCGCTTAGAACCATCAAACGCCTCATAATGTCACCGGGTCTCGTAACCAACCCTTCGACATCAAGTCGATCAAAAGCGGTTCGTAAGATATTTAGAGCGGAACCGTGTCAACCAAAACATGAGATGTGGTAGTACCCTTGCATTCAACAGATGCAAGGCTTTGTTATGTTTCTTTCCCGGAGTCAAATCAAGATCGAGAGGCCGTGTTGTTGGCAGCCAAGCTAGCAATACAAACTTCGAATCGATCACTGGTAGTGTCTTACACATGAGCATTCTTCGTAAACTTCACCAAGGCATTAGCATGAGCCCTGAGCACAAGAGCAAAGCGAGCATGGAAATCTTGGACGAAGTTTGTCCTAACTGCTCCACAACATTGTAATCACTCTTCTTGATGATCTTCTAATTTCTCCATTTCTTGTTTGGAGGTGTCTTCAAGAATTCCTTTGGTACTTCGTTGAGCAGACGAGCCACCGATTCTTTCCTCTAGTGGGATATTGGTGGAGTAGACGGAATGCGAGCCGGAGTCGCAGTTGTCTTTGGAGGATAGATCTCCGGAGAGAATACCCTTCCGGCCGTCACCCATCGATCCGTGATGTTGTCGATGTCGAATAAGCTCCAATGGTAAGATCCTCAATGGTCGAGGGTCTTGTTTGACGCCATGATAGTAAACATCACCCATAATTCCAAGGGATAGCCTTGTCGAGGAATATGGAACCGGTCTTGGAGAAGTGATGATGAGAGGTGCCACCCTGGCACGATCAGCAGAGGAAATCTTATTGTTAACATCAAGATAGTCTTCGTGGAAATCGTCACCCCATCCCGGTTCTTAACATCTTCAATAGGAATCTTATAACTATCGTGGACCGTGTACTTCACCATGTAATCATACTTTCCACTTGGCTGCCCCAAGGTATCCCACAATACGCTTGGTCGCATTGTCAATCTTCAACTTAGACATTTCTTCACACAACTTCGTGTGGTTTCGTAAATAGTATCTCACGGTTGTCCATCATGCACTGAACACGTCTTCTCAACCAAGCGCAACCATCAGGCGCAGAGGGGCACCAACGACAATCTTCTGGGCATCCTGGATTGACACCGGCTTGCAACAAATTCTTCTTAACACCATCGAGGAATGGTCAAGTCATCTATGTTGAAAACATAAGTATCGCCACCAACAAAGATTGGAACTCTTGTCATGGTTAGCATAGGCGCATTGATCACATTCGGGGTCTCAATAGGAGGATCAAACTCAATCTGCTTAGCTTCGATCATATCTTGAATCTTATTCTTTAGAGCCAAACAATTGTCAGTATCGTGCCCTGGGCTATTGGAATGGTAAGCACACTTAGCATTTGGATTGTACTTCAGAGAGGAAGTGTTGACATTCTGAGGAGGATCCTCAAGGTAATTAGCTCGATTCAACATGTGTTGCAAGACTCATGACAAAGGCATGTTGATCTTCAGAACCTGCCTTCGTGGCGCACTGCTACGCGCTGTCTCACCGAGGTCAGCCGATGTAGGATCGAGATCACAATTGCCCCCACAGATTGAAAGGTCGGTCTTGGCTCGGCTTTTCGACCATACAAGATTGGCTTCCTTCTTACCACCAAAAGATCTCTTCGCAGATTTCAAGATGACTCTACATGGATCTTCCCACTCTTGATACCCTTCAATGCGCCACAATATCAACTCTGAATCCAGATGAAGAATTTCCAATCGATGATTGAAGAATGGGCCTGCTGTGTCCCCATAAACATATCAACCAACTCCCTATGGACAAGGGTGGTTGAATCTCGCTAAATCTCCATTTCGAGCATACCTTGAACTTCGTCACGACCCATAGACATGCTTTGCTATGCATGAGTGGTGTCAATTCAAGATTGTACCATAATCGTCAGAAAGCATCACCAAATCACCCAAGTACGGATACGGTCATTCTCTAGTCGATAGTACCATTCCAATTGAGTTCCTGACAAACTCTCTTGAAAATAGGCATCCACAACTTTCTCGCACGTGGGATTGATCTTCCGGACATAGGACTTCAAATGCATTTTAGGGCAAGACACGCCATCATACTTGGCAAAAGTAGGAACTTTGAACTGGGAGGAATCACAACACCGTGAACAAGACTCGATCATCAAAGTTCAAACCGGACATTTTCAAGTTTTCCACAAGATTCAGACGGTCTTCAAGTTGTTTGTACTTGTCATCTTCATCGAGTGTTGGCTATAATCGAGTGATCCTCTCCTCCTTTCTTTGGCTCACCGATCACCTTCATCACCCGTACTCCCCCAGATGGACACTTCCTTCGAGAGCTCGATCCGACCGACCACCTTTGGACCCCTTTGAAACGCTACCCATGTCGAGGAGACCAACAACCTTCTTCTTCTTGTTGATGAGCTTCTTCAAATCTTCTTGGCCTTGGACCAAGTTGGTAAACATCTCATAAACCGAGCATTCCGAGCTTGGAGATCTTTGACACCTGCTCAAGAGCCATTTCGCTAAAATAAATAACGAGCAAATGAGAAAACCAATCCAATGTACCGATGCAATGTTATGCCATGATATGCAATGTTTTATGCAATGCAATGTTTTCAAGGACCTAAGAGATTTAAATTTGTTAAACAAACAATGAACAAACATTTATTAGTACTCTCTTTATTATTCTTTTTCTTTTAAGTACAAGAGATAGTTCAAAGCAATAAAAGAAAACATAAACATCCTAAAGCTCTAAGTCTCCCATGGGCGCTTCCTCTGGTGCCGATGTAAGTGTTGATGTCGCCTCGTGAAGTAGTCAACTCTAGCACTTTCTTCTCACTTGCATAACACCGAGCTTCAAAGGAATCCTCTTCTTTAAGTGAATCCGTGATCTCTTCAAGTCTTCAAAATCGTAGGCATGTCGATGGAGAACAACATAGGGTACGCCACCTATAGCAACAGTTCCATAATTACCGTAAACAGCGTGAATGGCATCACGAGGTTTCGAGCTCGAGCTCGCACCCATTGAGGTAAGGTTCCCAAGGAATGGAGTTCGGTACCCCAAAGTCTTGGTATCGCCTTCTTTACCATGCCCCAAGCATGTATAAACCTTCGCTTGCACTCGAGATCGTGATTGTAATCGAACACAACATCTGGAGAAGCATATCATGTGGACCATCTCTTCTGGAAAACCAAACCGACGTAGAGCTAGAGAAGGTTGTAGTAATACCTCCCTTATACCAAGTAGCGGTACATTAGGGAATTCTCCACAACGCCAATGAATGTGAAGTCCTTTTGAGAGAAAAGATTCCAACGGATATCGGAATGAGAGAGTGACATCAATCTTTGAGACCATCTCAACCTTTGTTCATTCTTCAAAGTCGATGGAGGAAGGTGCGAAATAAACCACCTGAAAGTAACGATACAACACATGAGAGTTCCTTGTCGCTAGTAGTACGAGTGGAGAGAATGTAGGATGTCTCCAAGTAAAGTAGGCACAGGATTGCGGGTAAGGAATAATTTGATGGCATTGATATCTATGAATTGATCCGAGTGGGAATAGAACCAAACCATAAATTAGCAAGGCCACAATGTTTTCAAATGCATGGAAACTCATAACTTTGAGGAATTCTCGGCTTTGATTAAGAATTTGGAAAGTAAACCCTTAACTCCACTTCTAGTTTCCCAATTGGCTTCAATGTCCGAGCGCTTTAGGTGTGGTCGATGTAATGTCTTCGCACTTAGGAACCTTTCTAAACCGTGAATGGCATTTGGTCAAGAATAGGTATCCCAAGTAGCTTAGAGAATTCTTCCAAGGTAGGAACCGATAACTGAAATGTAAAGCAATGGTGTTTCGATCAAAGAATCGAATAGACATGCATCATATCTTCTTCAAAACCGGAGATAACCAAATCAAGTAGATAAACATGTCTTTTGATGAACTCGAGCATGGTCGGAATTTCAAACCAATTTTTGAGTGAGAAGGATACCCATGAAGTTGATTCAGATAGTCTTTCTAGAAGCCATAATCCCTACAAAACAGCAAAGATAAATCCCTAGGTCCTTGAAATAGTTAGAAATGATATGCAATGCAAATGATGTCATGATGTCATGTTTAGCACACACAAGCAATTCACACAATGAGCCTATGTTTAAGGCTTGCATGAGGTATAGGTGATTACCCTACCAAAAGTTCGAGTTGGTTCATCCCGGCCCTATAATAGTAATCGGTTCTAGGAATCTCATATCATGATCTTTCTCAGGCGCTTATTTCAACACGACGGCAAGTGGTCGATCGAAATGTCCCAAAAGTCTAATCTCAATGAGCGTAGCATCGAGTATCAACCAACCTCGGTCTACACTCAAAGCCGCCATCTCACTACCTTCTAATGGCCAAGATGAGTCAATTAAGGTTCTAAAAGTTTAGTTAGCTGATGACACCACGCTAAGCCAAATACTATCTTCAACTTGGGAATGAAGAGTATCGGACAACCAAAGTGTCACGCTAACGTAGCCATCATGTTGACCGCTTAGTTATACGCCCAGCGATCGCGATGATCTAATGCTACTTACCTAAAAGGAAACCTGATCCGTGTAGGATCCCCAACAATATAATACCCAAGCAACCCTTAAAGATAAAGCATACAAGTCAAACAAAAAGCTAAAGGTTATCTAGAAACTAAGGCAATTTCTTGTAATGTGTCTCAAAGAGTCGCCACCGGATACTTGAACCCGACTTTGTAGGATTTTTGTATCCAAATGTGCGGATAGCAAGAGTCGCCACCGACTTTTATTTTTATCCAATTAAGGAAGGTAAAAGTAATGTAAAAGACCTTCGTTATATTCTGAGTTCGGAGAATGGTTATGAAAAGGGAAGGTATTAGCACCTTTCCATCCGTAGTTATCTACGGCTCTTAGTCTGCTCTAGATCACTTTTAAAATTGCTTTCCTGTTTGACAAAGATGTTTTGAAAAGAGTATTTCACTTTGACTTTGTAATGATGTAGGAGTGTATACAAAGTGTTCGGAAATGTTTTTGTTTCAAAAGAATTTGAACTTTGAAAAAAGTGTGGTGTGAAAAGCATTTGTAGAGCAAGCAACTAAAAGACTTATTTACCCACCTTAATTGGTCATTTTATTGTACTTCACGCTCCTTTAGAATAGCCTAGCCATACCATTAGTTAGTAGGTAGCTCCATCTCGCTGGATGTAAGCGGACATTCTGCGACACTGATGGTCATAAAGCAATCAGTGAGGTATCCTAGCACATTCGGGACTATCATCATTTTTCGTGGCGGCACAATCGAGGGTCAAGATCATGTATTCGGAGGCGACATCATGGGTCTTATGATCTTTGTATCAAGGGACTATGATGATTTGTTTGAAGGCAAGTAGAATACCTCACGCTCGAGGGACATGACCATTTGAAATCGAAAGGCATCGAGAGAATTACCCCAAGGTGCGTGTGTAGAATGTGTTGAATTCGTAATATATTATCTTGAAAATTAATGGGCTGTTAATTTTAGTCTTGCCATACACGCCTAATTACTAGCAATTGATAAGGTGCGAAAGTAAAATGCGGAATGTAAAGTGCGGAAAGGTAAATGTCCTACGCTATTACATGGCTTTGGGATGATACATAATTTTAAAATGCGGAAAATAAAGTCCTAAATTAAACTATTACATCCCATGAACAATTACATTATTGGAAAAATAGAATGATAAAACGATAAAGAGAAAATCGTCTAAATCGGATCAAGAGAAAAATGTTAGAAAAATGCAATATGAATCGAACAAGAGAAAAATGTTAGAAAAATGCAAATTTTAATATGAGAAAATTAATACATGCTGGAAATAAGATAAATATATTAAAATAATTTTTTGGGATTTTTTGGAAAAAGATTTAATAATTAAAATGCAATTAAAAGTGAATTAAATGCAAAAATATAAATAAAAATAAATATGCATGCAAAAAGATATTTTTTAATTTATTAAATTAAATAAAGATTTTTATGAAATAAATGCAAAAAGAATAAATATTTTTGATAATTTTATAATGCAGAATAAAATTGTGAAAGGAAATTAAAATAATGCAAAAATATTAGAAATTGGAAAATATGAAAATAATGAAGTTTGTGAAAAAGAAGTAAACATGCCTGACTGACGAACCCTCGACCCTTGAGGGCATCCGAAGCAGTGAGCTTTACCACCACGCCATGTGTGCATCGCTTGAAACTGGATCGAATGAAACAAAGATGATGTCCTCTCCGCTTCCTCAATCACAAGCTTCATCGCCCCGATTTGAATATTGCTGGCTGCTCAAGTTATTCGACGCTATGTCTCCGCTAATTCAAAAAATCAAGCAAACATAATATAAATAAATTCAAAACCATGGATCGATTCCTCGTGTCATTCCGAATGCAATGGTATGGGTCTCGTGGTCCAATTTTACGATAAGAGAAACCCTAAATGGTACGGAAACCCTAATCATGGTATGTCATGTTTCGCCATGGAAACTCAATCAAAGTGCCCAAAGCTTGTAAACTCATCACTAATCACAAAACAAACACAAAACAAAGTTAATAATGCATGATGATCAAACACGATTTTGAAAAAACAAGAACAAACCGATTCGATTTCTTGTTTCGGATGGTTTTGCAAAGTAAAGGTCCGATCGACTCAAGAGGTATCAAGGAATGTGTTAGACACCTCAAAATCTATTGAAAACGGCCGGAAGTATGATTCCAATGGCTGGTGTGTCACGATTTTTTTGAGTTTGGAATAGGGTTTCGAGCAATTTTTCGTCTCTTGCAATGGTATGCATCAAGTATATATGTCGGATGGATTTGGCATTGTTTTGGAAAGATTTTATCAATAATCAATGATAATCAAATTTGATATTTCCATGAAAATCAAATTTTCAAAACTTGCTCAATTCCAATCTAATCTTCCCATATTTGATCCAATTTCAAATTGTCGGTATTTATGGGTTAATTGGATCACAAGCAAGCAATAAAAATCAATCTTTCATTAATTTTGATTTTATACTTTATTTTTCAAATTAATTTGTATTTAAATGAATAAATTCCAAATTAAATAGGAAAATAAAATAGAAAATCGTGGCATTGGGCTTGGACATTCCTAATTGCATGAGGAATAAGTTTGGATGAAGAAAAAGTAGGCCCATTTGCATAAGATTTGATTTTTGAAGTATCTCTTTGTGCATTCTTTCAAAATCGCCCAACTTGTGGATGGTGTATCTTGCTCAATTTTCCACATTTTTGAGTGTTCTGGACTTTTGAAAGCTCTAAGAGTCCTCTAAACAATGTCTTTGGTCTCATCTCAATTGGAGTTACCATGCTCAATATATCTTCAAAACAAAAAGTTGACTTTTGTTGACTTTGAAAATGACCTGTAATGTTTGAGCTATACCTCTCAAATGAAGCATTTTTGACATTCTTGTGAGACATGAAGTTGTAGAGAATTGAATTTCCTTCAAATGAGCTTTGTGGGAAAATTCTCGAGAAAGTATGAGAAAGTTATGATCACCAAAGTTCATTGACTTTTCACCTAAACCCTAATTTAGAAAGTTGACTGAGCAAATCTTGAGTTTTCTTGATGAATCATGATCAACCCTTGATCAAATGATGAATGTAACTTCAAAATAAGGATGTTGACCAAAAATCAAGTTTTGACCTGTTGACCACAGCTGACTTTTGTCCAATACACCCAATTTTCAACCATCCGAGCAATCGTCTGAGGAAACTTGACTCATGAGGCTGAAACTTGACATGGAGAATCTTTAAAGCATATGAGGAGGCATGAAGGCCATTGGAGATGTTGGAAGCTCATCTTGACTTGAGAGATACCAAACCCTAGTTTGGGTCGATGATTTCCAAGAGGAGTTTGTTCGATCAACTCGAGGAATCCTCGAGTATGATGTATGAAATCTCGAATAGATGGAGGGAAAATTTGGGTACATGTGAGACACCAATGAGTCAACAATGAACACATAGCCGTGTATCCTAATCGCAGAGACATAGCAAATAATGAGAACCTTAGGATTAAATATTTCCCAAGTTCCCTAACTAAGAATGCTTTTACATGGTTCACTATATCGCCTCCTCGGATCCATAGATACTGGACCTCTCGAGAGATTATTCCATGAACAATTCTACATGGGACAATCTAAAATAAGTCCGAAAGAGCTAGCCAACACAAGAGGAAATTTATCAACCCATAGATGATTATCTAATAGTTCAAAGCTTTGAAATCTAGATGTTTCACAAGAGTCCCCGAATACGAATAGGAAATGGTCACCGGTGGCCTAGACTACTCTATTCGAAAGAAATTAGATACACAATACTTTAGGATATGGGCCCAATTGATGGACAGGTTCGACAAGTCGAAAGACCGAAGGCCGAGAAGGTCAGGGTTTTTAAAAGTAACAAGAAAGAAAGAGTTTCCTATGTCAAACCGAGAAGTCAAGATTACCCTGAATTCGAAGAGGTCGAAATTGATCTCGCTGAATTAAAACAGGCTCCACCTTACTCTTGTAAACTATTAGTTCCCACAAAAGGGAAAGAAATTGTTGAAAATGAGAAGAGTGACAAATTCCCAAATAAGGTGTATACCTTCGACGTAACGAAATGTGACAAAAATTTTGATTTGCTTGTCAAAGATGGCCAACTAATTGTGCCATCGAATGTCAAATTACCTCCTTTAGATCAAAGAAAGAAAAGAGGATTTTGTAAGTATCATAGTTTCCTAGGCCACAAAACCTCACAATGTTTTCTTTTCAGGGATCTGATTCAAAATGCAATCAAGGATGTTAGATTAAAATTCGCTGACAAGCCAAAGATGAAAGTGGATGATGACCCTTTAGATGTGCAGACACTAATTACCCTGAACCTACATACATTTGAGAGATAAATATGGTGGAAGCAAATGAAGGTGACACTCCATCAGAAGAGAAAAACACTAAAGGCCATAAGGAACAAGAGGCTTCGATCGAAGCAGTAAGATTTGATACAGGCTACTGAAGGCCTGAGGCGAAAGTTGGAGAAAGTCCAAATCACACTGCCAGTTCTCCTCAGAAAGGAATATGGGATACCTTGGGAGCCCAAATGAAAGTTCGATTACCGTGAAGTTTTCCGCCTAGAAAGTTCAAAACCCCAATCAAGATATCAAACCCATGTGATAGGAGATGTCGACATAAAAGGAGAAGACGGGATGTTAATATGAATATGGAGCAACCTTGTCCGAAATGGAGGAAATGGAAAGGTATTTAGAGAAAGAAAATACAAGATGGAGGACATGCTAGGGATACCGCTCAAGGACTACCTTACCGTGCCACAAAGAAAATGTCAGAATGATGCTATGTCCTTATGTAGCATCATTTGTAATCGAGAATTGTGCAGACTTTGAAAGAAGACAGGGCACGAATCAGATCAATGGCGCCAGGATAACCACTATTCGATGCTACCCTAAGAGTTTAGAAAGTTTATAGTTCTAGTCTGCTGCCAGCAAACCAAATGCTTAGTGTGTCCAAGATGTTCGCAGCTTATGATCGAAAGTGGCAAGCCTTCAAACAGCCCCTTTCACCCCCATGTTGGAACCACAAAGAAACTGGTCAGATGGGCCAACGTTTCGAGAGCAACTACACCCAACGGAGGCCTGACAACCCTTATCCTAAAGGCGATCGAAGGGTAACATTCAAAGTTCCTCCGAGGTACCAATGATAAATGGCTATAAGTTACCGATGCGGGAAAGACAAGTGGAGGAATAAGGAACGAAACGCACGCCACGCAATGACATATAGAAGGCAGTTCAATATGGCAAAAAGGGAAGAAGTGAGGTTAGAAAACTACAAAGGAAAGAACCCTATGTCAAGATCACAATGGCGCAGGCAACAAAGAATTCGAAAGGCTGAGAGAGAGGCTATGTTAGACAAAGGAGTGGCTTCGAGCAAGAAGAAAGAGGAATCAAGTACCAACAAACCTACACCAAATAATCAACCTGGGGGCAAACCCCTAGTTAGCAGGAGACTTTTCTCTGAAACAAAGAAAAATGAATCGAAGGAATACACGCCAGGACCAGAGGAAGATGAAGATATGCTAACTGACAATTTCGAATCAGAAGGGGTGTAATACGGTGAACTGACTTTGTAGGATTTTTGTATCCAAATGTGCGGATAGCAAGAGTCGCCACCGACTTTTATTTTTATCCACCAGGAAGGTAAAAGTAACAAAAAGACCTTCGTTAGATTCGAGTTCGAGAATGGTTATGAAAAGGGAAGGTATTAGCACCTTTTCCATCCGTAGTTATCTACGGCTCTTAGTTGCCTTAGATAACTTTTTAAAATTGCTTCGTGTGTTTGAAAAATGTTTTGAAAAAGGTATTTCGCTTGACTTTGTAATGACTCATGTAGGAGTGTATACAAAGTGTTCGGAAATGTTTTTGTTTTGAAAAGAATTTGAACTTTGAAAAAAAGTGTGTGTGAAAGCATTTGATTCGGAGCAAGCAACTAAAAGACTTATTTACCCACCGTAATTAGTCGCTTTATTGTACTTCTACATTCCTTTAGAATAGCGCTAGCCATACCATTAGTTAGTAGGTAGCTCCATTCTGGATGTGCGGACATTCAAGGGACATCTGATGGTCATGAAGGCAACTTGTAGGAAGTATCCTAGCACATTCGAATGGACTATCATCATTTTTCGAGAGGCGACAATCGAGGGTCAAGATCATGTATCGGAGGCGACATCGTGGGTCTTATGATCTTTGTATCAAGGGACTATGATGATTTGTTTGGAAGGCAATGGTGCTAGAATACCTCACGCTCGAGGACACGACCATTTTGAATCGTGGCAGAGAGAATTACCCTAAGGTGCGTGTGAAAGAAGTGTGTCAAATTCGTAATATATTATCTTGAAGATTAGTGTGAGCTATGTCCAATTATTATCTTGCCATACACGCCTAATTACTAGCAATTGATAAGGGTGCGGAAAGTAAATGCGAATGTAAAGGTGCGGAAAATAAACCTACGCTTATTACATGGCTTTGGGGGATACATAATTTAACTATGGAAAATAAAACCCTAAATTAAACTATTACAACCCATGAGCAATTACATTATTGGAAAAATAGAATGATAAAAACCAACGGAAAGCAACCTGTGAAAGAATGAGAGATCTAAAATAGATGAATTGAATAAGAGGAAAATGTTAGAAAAATGCAAATTTTAATATGAGAAAATTAATATATGCTGGAAATAAGATAAATATATTAAAATAATTTTTTGGGATTTTTTGGAAAAGATTTAATAATTAAAATGCAATTTATAATGATTTAAATGCTAAAATAAAAATAAAATAAATATGCATGCAAAAATTATATTTTTTAATTTATTAAATTAAATAAACATTTTTATGAAAATAATGCAAAAGAAAATGTTTTTGGTAATTTTTAAATGCAATAAAAATCATGAAAACAATTAAAATAGCATGAAAATATTAAAAATAAGAAAAATATGCAAATAGTTGAAAATATGCAAGTTTTGAAAAGAAAACAAAACCCGTCCCCCTGAGGTTCGAATCGAGACCAAGGAGTGAAACCTGAGATTGCTTGCTTCTACCACTACGCCACTGACACTTGGTGTTTCAAGGAAAACAAATGCATTTGAATGATGACGCCGTGATGTTTGAAAATCAAAGTCGCACGCGTGGACCCCAACAAGATGAACGAGCGAATCGACGAAGCCATCGCGCCACGCAAGCCTTCCATCGGTTCACCGAGTCACCGAGCTAGGGCTCCTGGCCATCTTCTCCCAGCCTATGATTCTCGAACCGAAAATACGCGAATAAACAAGAAAGGGAGACCACCCCTAAATCGAGGGTCATGATCTCAATGGTGGCATTAGTTTGCTCGAAAATGCCCTCAGATCAACCGGTTCATGAAGACAAATCAAAACCTAAACATGGCAAACCACGACTCACGCTCAACCTCTCAAACGATGGCCCGATTAGTCAAGTATAACCTCATGAACACATTCAAACCATTAGAATCAATTGAAACACGCAGATATTAAAAATGCAAAATCAAGAAATATTTGAATATGTATGAATGTATATGGCACGATTCAGCTTGCTTTGATCAATACCAATGATGTATTCTTACTCATACTTACCCCCGAGCACGCTTGATGGTCGAAGTACGAATGGTCGTAATTTGAAATTGAATTTTCAAGAATTTTGAAAAATTTAAAGAATAAGGTTATGCTTGAGCTAGGTTTCGCCTCTCGCTCGTGTGTATTGTCGCAATTTATGTAAGAGATCGAAGAGAAAAACAAGGAAAAAAGATTGAAATCGAATGTGCAAATATTTTCCAATAAATTCAAATCAAATTTTCTTTAAAACTTGATTTTTTCCTTCCATAAGCATGAGCCACGAATTTGGTAATGGTTGTGGGCTTTCTTGGACATTAAGAGATATAAATCCAATTTTATTTGAAAAGAAACTTAATTTTCATATTTTACACAATTTATTTTGGAATTAAATGTTGTAAAATTCAAATATAAATCATGAAAATAGAAAATCACCAATGTCAAGCATTTATGGGTCAAGAATAACATCATGAACAAGTTTGGGTCAAAAGATTATAGGCCCATTTGGAAAATTTTGCACTAATTAAAATGTCCTCAGTGTAATCATTCAAAATCGCCTAACTTCAATAGTGTATCTTGCTCAATTTTCCACATTTTTGAGTGTTCTTGGACTTTTTGGAAAGCTCTAAGAGTCCTCTAAACAATGTCTTTGGTCTCATCTCAATTGGAGTTACCATGCTCAATATATCTTCAAAACAAAAAGTTGACTTTTTGTTGACTTTGAAAATGACTCAGAATGTTTCGAGCTATACCTCTCAAATGAAGCATTTTTGACATTCTGTGAGACATGAAGTTGTAGAGAATTGAATTTCCTTCAAAACAAGCTTTGGTGGGAAAATTTCGAGAAAGTATGAGAAAAGATCAACAAAGTTCATTGACTTTTCACCTAGAAACCCTAATTTAGAAAGTTCACTTTGGGCAAATTTGAGTTTTTCTTGATGAATCATGATCAACCCTTGATCAAATGATGAATGTAACTTCAAAATGAGGATGTTGACCAAAATCAAGTTTTGACAGATGTTGACCACATGCTGACTTTGTCCAATACACCGATTTTCAACCATCCGAGCAATCTGTCTGAGGAAACTTGACTCATGAGCTTGAAACTTGACATGGAGAATCTTTGAAGCATATGAGGAGGCATGAATACCATTGGAGATGTTGGAACCATCTTGGCTTGAGAGATACCAAACCCTAGTTGGGTGATTGTCTGAGAGAGTTTCGTTGATCAACCTCGAGGAACTTTCGAGTAGGATGTATGAAATATCTTTGAGAAGATGGAGGGCAAATTTTGGGTATGACAGCTGCCTGCTCAATCTTCTTGTACCGAAGGGTTAGATTGACATGTTTGTCTTTCGTGACCGGAGGTGAAGATGATCGAACAATCGAGTACACCGAAAATTTGCACTCGCCGTCAGCTGATGATGCGGAACGGGCTTACGATGCCATTGGAGACGCCGGATACTACTGGGGAACGAAATCGCTAGACCCGAGGTTGTTGATAGGAGAATTGACGGAGACGGGCTTACGATGCCATCTAGAAAGGTCGACGTAAAGTACCGACGTTGTGACTGTATCGCCCCGAATGGAGATGAGATTAAGATGCCATCCCGGGAGTCGACGTTAGACTTCGTGTTCACTTTGAATGAAGTTATTGGTCCGTGATTGATTTTAACCATATGCAGATTCCGAAGTGAAGAGATGTTGACAATAGTCTGGAGACGGGCTTAAGATGCCATCCAAGGCAACCGAGTCGGACGCTAGATCAGTAGTCATCGTGATAATCGTAATAAATCTTCGTGCCGATTACTCCGGGAGAGATTGTAGTTGGCAAGAATGGATAGCCTCTGTGCATCGGTGTTGATCCATTGCCCGTTATCTGAGGATAACCAGGGGTCTTTGATAGTTTTCCCGCCGGCTCGGGCTCGATCCCTGACCACCGTCTGGAGGACAACGAGCGGTCGTATAGTTTTCCGCCGGTTCGGGCTTAATCTTGGACCCGCTAGTCAAGGATCACATCGCTTTGGAGAAAACAAGAGAAACTTTGATAGAATATTCGTTAGTTTTATGCAAAGTATGATGCATGATAGTGTATATGAATGATATATGCATGAATTATGACTTTATGAGTAACGTATGAATGATAAATGTTAGATATTTCAAAACATATCCATCTTGAAGAAGATGCGATGTTTTGTTTGAAGATTTCACTTCGCTTGGGGAACGGTAGGTGAGAACCCGCCAGGAGAAGGAAGATATCCCGGATTCCTCCGATGCACTATCCACCAAGTCTTGGGCCTAGATATTGTCGAGGAAGGTAGACCGAAACCTGTTGTTGGAGATCTCATATAGACCCCCCAGGAGAGTCTCGAGGCGATCCGCTGGGGACCTTGTATGCACTCCCGCTGAGGAAATTTAGGAGGCGCCCACCGGGATTCCGAGTGTCGATCTTGCCGAGAGAGCATTTGATGGTTGTCGAGAGACCGGCTGAAGAGTCCGGAGTCCGTTGTAATTCTGGGCCAGAATAGGGTGTATGTTTCTCCGATGCATTATCTCGACCAAGTTTTAGTCCGATACCGCCGGGAAAAAGGGGAGGATTGAAAATATCCATTGGGATGAAGTGTTACCGCTGGAGACTGTAACGTTGTTTGCTGAGTGAAATTGTTACTGTGGATTCCCTTATGCCTCACTGGGGAAGGTGTGTGAGGACACCTTTGTGGTCTTCTGGGAACTATTCGTGACTTTCGCCATCCCACCCCGAACTCGTAAAGTACTTTTGCATATTCACTTTTCAGATGTTTGCAGAGATTTTATCATTAAATGCGATAGTCATTCAAAGCAAACGTTGGACTTATTGCAAATGACAACAATGTAAATTGTAAAGAAAAGAAGTGTATTTATTTGACAGTGGCGATGGCCAAGTAGTTTGTACACAAGAAAGGTAAAAGCTATGGAAACAATCTCGTAGGTTCCAACTATGCTAGTACTATATATTTCGACTATCTCATCTCCTTGCCGAGAAAGTGAGTAGACCGATCTTCGCCATTTGAATCTTGAATGCCGATAGAGTCCGAAGCGTGATCCGAAGAGACATAGTCGCACGCTTAAATCCCTAACTTTTGCTAGACCGCCCTTTCTTTTCACCACCGGATACCTTTTTGCCCAAGCCACTGCTCGTGTTTTCGACTCACGTGTACATGTTTTGTATATATCCTTAACTTTGCCCGAACCCTTTGGTTCACCAGATGCCCTTATTTTTGCCTAGGCCACCGACCTAGCGGGTCTCTTTATGCGTAGTATTTTTGACTATGTCCGCTCACGTGGTGCGAAGTCTTCACCATCCATGGTGCTAAGTATCATAGTCTACGGAAAATTTGCCTTGACTACAAACGGTCCCTCATGTGGGAGTCCATTTGCCCTCGATCACCTGTGGAAGAATGATGCGCTGACTACTAGATCACCGACTTGGCACTCCGGTTCGACCTTCTTGCAAATGCTTTGATCATTCGCTTCGACAACTGGCCCACGCATGGACGCGAGTCGCTTCTCATCGATCAAGTTAATCTAGCCGAGTCTGACCCAATCGCCTTCGCCAACTCGCCTCCCGGAGGACTCCGTCGAGGGTATCCGAACCTCGACGGTAAGACGGCCCATACCGTAGACAAGGAGAAAGGGGTTGCCCGGATGTTCGTACGAGGCGATAACCATGAAGAGCAATGGTAACATCTCATGCCAATCTTTGTAAGTCACTATCATCTTCTGTATGATCTTCTTAATGTTCTTGTTGCGGCTTCCACCGCGCCATTCATCTTAGGCCGATATGGAGAAGAATTGTGATGTTTGATCTTGAATCTGCAGAGTCTAAGGATCATCTTGTTGTTGAGATTAGAGACGTTATCTATGATAATCCTTTCTCGGAGTGCCATAACCGGCTGATAAGATTATGTTTGATGAATCGAGCCACAACATTCTTGGTAAAGATGCATACAAGGCGCTTTCTACCCACTGGTGAAATAGTCAATGCCACAAGGATGAAACGATGTCCATTGGAATCGGCTTAATCTCTCCAATCATGTCAATGCCCCACATTGCAAAAGGCCAAGGAGAAGTTAAACGCTCAGAGGTACCGAGGCGTGTACTTTATCGGCATAACCGCATTCAGGACAAGATCGAACATAGCGGACAATCGCCTTCCATGGTGGACCAATAGTAACCCGCTCAAAATCTTCTTAGCTATGTGTGTCCAACGGAGTGGGTACCAAATGCGCCTTCATGTAACTCTTCCATAATGCGCTCACTGCTTTCCGTCTACACAATGAGTAAGCACAAGTCGTGGGTCACATTGTATAAGATGTCGCCACGAGGAAGAATTTAGATGCAAATCTTCATGAACTCTTGTCATTAATGATGCTCGCTGGATATTCCCGAGTCTCAAGATACCTCACGCCATAGTACCGGTTTCTCTTCCGTATCAAGCTCATAATAATACCGGTTCATCGAAACTTCCATGATGATCGGGAGCCTCGCTGTCCCATCTAACCTTGAACATAGATGACATAGTAGCCAATGCTCCGCTAACCGATTCTCTTCTCGGAATATGATTGAAAGTGATCTCTTCAAAGTAGGAATCAAACTCGTAACATGCTCGATACTCGAATGAGATCTTGATGCCAGATCCCATTCGCCTTAACCGACCGATCACTAAAGTCGAGTCTCCATACACTTGTAAGAACTTGATTCTTAAGTCAATAGCATTTTGATACCCATGATGCACGCTCAGATTCGCCATGTTATTGGTGCAATGAAACATAATCATGTGAAAGGCGTCCACTGTAGGGATGTGATGATGGCGCCAATGCCATTGCAAGCGCGCTTGAGGCTCCATCAAGACCATAGTCCATCGATCCTTGTTCAGTCCTTCGTCTGGCCCGGTTCTTCGCTAATCAGAATTAGTAAAACATCTTCATCCGAAATTGAACCGTAGACAGATCGATAGTCATCTACGGCTTGATGAGCCAAATGATCGGCTACCACACTCCTTTGATCGCTTCGAGAAGTGTACCGATGTCATATTCGCAAGATCATTTGCCATCTGCTATTCTTCCCGAGAGCGGGTTTCTCAAAGATGTATTTTATCGGATCCATCTTGAAATCAACAAGGTAGTGTGAGTCAACATATATCGCCTTAGTGGGCGAAAGCAGCCAAGCTGTTGCAAGTTTTCTCGAGCCAGGAGTATCTTGTTTCACAATGGTAAACTTTTTGCTAAGGTAGTATATTGCATGCTCTTTTCGACTGCACTCTCCATGTTGCCCCAACACACACCCCATTGAATTCTCTAGCAATCGTTAGTACATGATAAGAGGTCTTCCTTCGCCATGCATCGTGATAGGAGGATTCGTAGTACCTTGATTTTGTCAAAAGCGCTCGCAATCGCCATTCCATTCCACTACTTGATCTTTCTTTAGCAACTTGAAGATTGGCTCAAGTAGCAAGTAGTGCAATGAACCGCAATGTAGTTTAGTCGGCCCAAGAAACCTCCGACTTCCTTCTCCGTAAGGGCGCTCGCATCTCTTGAATGGCTCTAACCTTAAGGGATCAACTTCAATACCTTTTCCACCGACAACAAACCCTAGGAGTTTTCCGGATCCGACCCAAAGGTGCACTTGTTAGATTGAGTCTCACCGCATTTCTTCAACTATCAAATAGTTTCCGTAAATGATCAAGATGTTCTTCTTCACCGCGATCGAGCTATCATATCGCCGACGAGACCTCTATCTCGTGATGAATCATGTCATGAAATAATGTAACCATAGCACCGATATGCTCATGCTTCATCCGAACGGCATAACCTTGTAGCGTAAAGTGCCCCACGTGTAACAAAAGTAGTCTTCCATGTCTTCGGAGCCATTTTGATCTCGATTGTAACCGGAGAAACCATCCATGAAGGAGAAAACCTTACCGAAAGGTGTTGTCAATTAACATCAATACGAGGAAGTGGGAAATCGCCTTTCGACTCGCTTTGTTCGATCTCCTAATCCACACACATTCGCATTTTACCATCCTTCTTAGGCACGTACCACATTAGCAACCCACTTGGATAAGTGAGTTGTTTAAGAAACCCATTGAACTCGCTTCATAACTTCGACTTTGATTTTCTCTCACATCTCGTGACGCATGCGATTTAACCTTCGCTTCACCGAGAAAACCTTCTTTGCTTGCAATCTGTACCACAATATCAATGTCTAAACCCGCATGTCTTCGTATGACCAAGCAAAACCTCAACATAGTCTCGTAGCATCCGAACCAACCTTTCTTTAACACTGCTCAAGACCCGCCTATCTTGATCTCTTTTCCGCCTTCACAAGACTCAAATTCACAACCTCAACTTGTTTCGCTGTGGTTGTATAACTCGCCTTTTCTTGTCAGAAGCCCAAGCAAGTTCTCCGGCACTTCACAATCTTCCTCACTTTCGCCTTCGGCTTGGTAGATCGATTATCAAGTCATATTTAGCACTAGCATAGTGTTATTAACGATCTGTGAGTGATTCCCAGTTGTATCACGTGTGTGTGTAAGAACACATAGCTTTTGGGGTGATAAAGTAAAAGAAAGAAAACAAACAATTGAATGCAAAAGTCCAACGAATTTATTGAATGAAAATATGCAATGATGATAATAACCGTGAACGAGCCATGACGCCTGCAAGGCACTGTGCTTTCAAAGTTTATTGTTCAAACATAAAGAAATACGAAAAGCAAAGTAAAACAAAAGCAATTACTCCCGCTAAAGGAGATTGGTATGACGCCTTCGGCTTCCAATCACGAGCCCATGATCCGAGTCGAAGATCCACTTGTTGATGTCGGCCGCTGTCGCCGCCTTCTATAGCATGGATTCCACTCTGCCGATGCGGAAGGAAGTTGCCAAGACGCTCGCACAGATCATCTTCCGACCTGGTGTAGCTTCAAACCACTTTGTCAAATTTGAAAGGAAGATCTGGAGCTGTCCCCAAAAGACTACCTTCTTCAACAAAGAAATGAGCATCTTTCAATGAGGCCATCCTAGGGAGCTCAGTAACTTCAGAGGACGGAGAGTCAACAATGACTGGGAATTGTTTCAAAAGCTTGACAGGAGTCTCAAGAATTCACCTTCCATCTCAAGGTATCGGAACGATCAGATGACCCGACTATATACTCTTCTTCACCACATACCGTAACAACCTTCCCTTTCACCGCACTTCAGCTTCAGGCAGAGGTAATACCGCCTATGTATCCAAGGGCCCAAGTAGGCAAGAGTAAGTGACGGATGTCCATGACAAAGAAAGTGGAGTCAAAAGTCCGGGAACCGACTTTAACAGCAGTAGTGAGCCTCCAAGCACCGCCCGCTTAACCATCAAAAGCTCTCACATTAATGTCACTGGTCTCGTAACCAACCCTTCGACATCAAGCCGATCAAAAGCGCCTTGTAGGATATTCGTGAGCGTAACCAAGGTCAACCAAAACATGAGATGGTAACGCCTTGCATTCAACAGTAGATGTGCAAGGCTTTGGTTTCTTTCCCAGGAGTCAAATCAAGATCGTAGGCTTCAGTCGTTGGCAACTGTGCTAGCAATACAAACTTCAATCCGGTGGTAGGTTCATGGTACATGAGCATTCTTCAAACTTCACCAAGGCATTAGTATGAGCCTCGAGCACAAGAGCAGAGCAAGTATGGATATTCGGACGAGTCTCGTCCTAAACTGCTCCACAAATATCAGAATCACTCTTGATGATCTTTAATTTCTCCATTTCTTGTTCGAGGTGTCTTCAAGAACTCCTTGGTACTTCCGTCGAGTGATGAGTCATCGGTTCTTTCCTCTAGTCGATATTGATCAGAGTGGAATGCGAGCCTGAGTCGCAGTGTCTTTGGAGGAGAGACCTCGAGAGAATACCCTTCCTGCTCGGGTCACCCACTAGATCCGTGATGTTGTCAATGTCGGGTAAACTTCAGTAGAAGATCTCCAATAGTCGAGGGTCTTGCTTGACGCCATGATAGTAAACATCACCCATAGTTCCAAGGGATAGCTGTTTAGGAATATGGCACGGGTCCTTGAGAAGTGATAATGAGAGGTGCCACTAGGCACAGGATCAACAGAGGAAACTTATAGTGTTAACATCAAGATAGTCTTCTCGGGAAATCGCCACCCCATCCGTCGCCTTTAACATCTTCAATAGGAATCGTAGCTCTGTGAACAAAGGTACTTCACCATGTAATCATACTTTCCACTGGCTGCCCCAAGGTATCCCACATCGGACGCAGCTGTCGATTGTCGATCTTCAACTTGACATTTCTTCACGCTCGCATGTGTGGTTTCTAAATAGTATCTCACGGCTATCCATCATGCATCGAACACGCCTCTCTCAAACAAGCACAACCATCGTGTGCATGGCACCAACGACAACTCCGGCATCCCGGATTGACACCGCCATAACAAATTCTTCTTAACGGTCATCAAAGGATGGTCAAGTCATCTATGTTGAAAACATAAGTATCTTCACCAACAAAGATTGGAACTCTGTCATGATTAGGCATAGGCGCTTGATCACATCTCGAGTCTCCACGAGGGTCAAACCAATCTACTTAGCTTCATCATATCTGAATCTTGTTCTTTGAGCCCAACAATTGTCGCTGTCGTGTCTCGGGTGTTGGAATGGTAAGCACACTTAGCATTAGGATTGTACTGGAGAGGAAGTGTTGACATTCCGAGGAGGATCCTCAAGGTTATCACCGCCAACATGTGTTGCAAGGCTCACAAAGGCATGTTGATCTTCAGAACCGCCTCGTGGGCGCTCGCCACGCTGTCTCACCGAGGTTGGCCGATGTAGGATCGAGATCACAACCCCACAGATTGAGCGCACTTCGGTCTTGGCTCGCTTTTCCGACCATACACAAGATTGGCTTCTTTCTTACCACCAAAAGATCTCTTAAAGATTCAAGATGTCTCTACCGGATCTTCCCCACTTGATACCGCTTCAATGCGCCATCACAATATCACCTGAATCCGATGAAGAATTTCCAATCGATGATTCAAGAACGGCCCGCTGTTGTTCCTATAAACATATCAACCAACTCCCTATCGACAAGGGTGGTTGAACTCACCGCTAGATCTCCACACTCGAGCATACCCTGAACTTCTCATCATGACCCATGACATGCTTTGTAGTTGCATGCGAGTGGTGTCAATTCAAAGATTGACCATACCTGCTCAGAAAGCATCACCAAGTCACCCAAGTACGGATACATACCATTCTCTAGTCGATAAGTACCATTCCAACCGAGTTCCGACAAACTCTTTGAATAAGGCACCCACAACTTTCTCGTCATCGCGGGATTGATCTCCGACATAGGACTTCGATGAAGCTTAGGACAAGACATGCCATCATACTTAGCAAAAGTTGGAACTTTGAACTCAGGAATCACAACACCAGAACGAGACTCGATCATCAAAATTCAGCCCGACATCTTCGTGTTTTCCACAGATTCGACGGTCTTCAAGTCTTGTATTTGTCATCTTCATCGAGTGTTGGCTATAATCGTAATGATCCTCTCCTTTCTTTGGTTCATGCCGCCACCTTCATCGCCTCGCACTCCCCTCGTATGGACACTTCCTTCGCAGAGCCCATACGGCCGACCACTTTAGACCCTTTGAAACGCTCACCCATGTCGAGGATACCAACAACCTTCTTCTTCTTGTTGATGAGCTTCTTCAGATCTTCTTTTGGACCAAGTCGTGAACATCACTGAACCGAGCATTCCGAGCTCGGAGATCTTTGATACTGCTCGAGAGCCATTTCATAAAATAAATAGCGAGCAAATGAGAAAACCAATCTCCAATGTACTGATGCAATGTTATGCTATGATATGCAATGTTTATGCGAATGCAATGCAATGTTTTCAAGGACCTAAGAGATTTAAATTTGTTAAACAAGCAATGAACAAGCATTTATTAGTACTTCTTTTTATTATTCTCTTTTCTTTTAAGTACAAGAGATAGTTCAAAACAATAAAAGAAAACATAAACATTCTAAGTCTCCCATGGGCGCTCCTCTTGGTGCCGTAAGTGTTGATGTTTCGCCTCGTGAAGTAGCTTGGTCAACTCTAGAACTTCTTCTCACTTGCATAACACCGAGCTTCAAAGGTATCCTTTCTTCTTGTCAATCCGGATCTCTTCAAGTCTTCAAAATCAAGAGGTATGCGTGATGGAGAATAAAGATAGGTACGCCACCCATAGCAACAGTTCCATACTTACCGTAGTAAAGTGCTGAATGGCATCATGAGGTTTCGAGCCGAGCTCGCACCCATTTGAGGTAAGGCTCCCAAGGAATGGAGTTCGGTGCCCCAAAGTCTTGGTATCGCCTTCTTTACCATGCCCCAAGCATGTATAAACCTTCGCTTGCATTCGAGATCGTGATTGTAGTCGAACACAACATCTTCGAGAAGCATATCATGTGGACCATCTCTTCGAAAGCAAAACCAAACCGACGAGAGCAGAGAAGGGTTGAAGTAATACCTCCTTATACCAAGTAGCGGTACATTAGGGAATTCTCCACAACGTCATGAAGGTGAAGTCCTTTGAGAGAAAAGATTCCAACGGATATCTCGAATGAGAGAGTGACATCAATTTGAGACCATCTCAACCTTTGTTCATTCTTCAAAACCGGATGGAGGTGTAAATAAACCACCTTGAAAGTAACGGATACAACACATGAGAGTTCCGTTTCTTAGTGGTACGAGTGTGGAGAATGTAGGATATCTCCAAGTAAGGTAGGCAATGTGGATTAAGGGTAAGAAATAATTGATGGCATTGACATCTATGAATTGATCCGAGTTAGGAAATAACCAAACCATAAATTAGCAAGGCCACAATGTTCTCAAATGCATGGAAACTCATAACTTTGAGGAATTCTCAGCTTAAGTAAGAACTTGAAAGTAAACCCTTAACTCCACTACTAGTTTCCCAATGGTTTCAATGTCCGAGCTTTAAGATGTAAGTCTGATAATGTCTTCGAACTTAGGAACCTTTTCTAAACCGTGAATGGCATTGGTCAAGAATAGGTAACCCAAGTAGCTTAGAGAACTCTTCTAAGGTAGGAACCAACCGATAACTGGAAATGTAAAGCAATGGTGTTTGATCAAAGAACCGGAATAGACATGCATCATATCTTCTTCAAAACCGAGATAACCAAATCAAGTAGATAACCATGTCTTTGATGAATCGAGCATGGTCGGAATTTCAAACCAATTTTTCGAGTGAGAAGGGATACCCATGAAGTTGATTCGGATAGTCTTTCTAGAAGCCATAATCCCTACAAAACAGAGCAAAGATAAATCCCTAGGTCCTTGAAATAGTTATAAATGATATGCAATGCTAATGATGTCATGATGTTTAGCACACACAAACAATTCACACAATGAGCCTAGGTTTAAGGCTTGCATGAGGTATAGGTGATTACCCTACCAAAAGTTCGAGTTGGTTCATCCCGTCCCTATAATAGTAACCGGTTCTAGGAATCTCATATCACGATCTTTCTCAGAGGCGCTTATTTCAACACGACGCCAAGTGGTCGATCGAAATGTCCCAAAAGTCTCGATCTCAATGAGCGTAGCATCGAGTATCAACCAACCCTGTCTACACCAAAGCCGCCATCTCACTACCTTCTAATGGCCAAGATGGGTCAATTAAGGTTCTAAAGTTGAGTTAGGCCGATGACACCACGCAGAAGCCAAATACTTTCTTCAACTTGGGAATGAAGAGTATCGGGCAACCAAAGTGTCACGCTAACGTAGCCATCATGTTGACCGCCAGTTATACGCCCAACGGTCGCGATGATCTAATGCTACTTACCTAAAAGGAAACCCGATCCGTGTAGGATCCCCAACAATATAATACCCAAGCAACCCTTAAAGATAAAGCATACAATTCAAACAAAAGCAATAAAAGTTATCTAGAAATCCCTAAGGCAATTTCTCTTTGGGACAATGTCCCCAGCAGAGTCGCCAGTGAATACTTGAACTGACTTTGTAGGATTTTTGTATCCAAATGTGCGGATAGCAAGAGTCGCCACCGACTTTTATTTTTATCCAATTAAGGGAAGGTAAAAGTAACATAAAAGACCTTCGTTAGATTCTCGAAGTTGGAGAATGGTTATGAAAAGGGAAGGTATTAGCACCCTTTTCCATCCGTAGTTATCTACGGCCTTAGTTGCTCTAGATAACTTTTAAAATTGCTTTCTGTGTGTTTGAAAAATGTTTTGAAAAAGGCATTTCGCTTGACTTTGTAATGACTCATGTAGGAGTGTATACAAAGTGTTCAAATGTTTTGTTTTGAAAAGAATTTGAACTTTGAAAAAAGTGTGGTGTGAAAAGCATTTGATTTGAGCAAGCAACTAAAAGACTTATTTACCCACTCGTAATTAGTCGCTTTATTGTACTTACATTCCTTTAGAATAGCTAGCCATACCATTAGTTAGTAGGTAGCTCCATTCGCTGGATGTAAGCGGACATTCAAGGACATCGATGGTCATAAGGCAACTTAGGAAGTATCCTAGCACATCGGCGGGACTATCATCATTTTCGAGGCGACAATCGAGGGTCAAGATCATGTATTCGGAGGCTACATCGTGGGTCTTATGATCTTTGTATGAAGGGACTATGATGATTTGTTTGAAGGCAATGGTGCTAGAATACCTCTACGCTCGAGGGACACTGACCATTTTGAATTCGTAAGGCAACGAGAGAATTACCCTAAGGTGCGTGTGGAAAGTGTGTCAAATTCGTAATATATTATCTTGAAGATTAGTGTGAGCTATGTCCAATTATTATCTTGCCATACACGCCTAATTACTAGCAATTGATAAGGGTGCGGAAAGTAAAATGCGGAATGAAAGGAAATAAACCCACGCTTATTACATGGCTTTGGGCGATACATAATTTAATCATGGAAAATAAAACCCTAAATTAAACTATTACAACCCATGAGCAATTACATTATTGGAAAAAATAGAATGATAAAAGAAAACGTCCGAATCGGAGCAACCTGTGAAAGAATGAGAGATCTGAAAATACGAGATGAATTGAATAAGAGGAAAATGTTAGAAAATGCAAATTTTAATATGAGAAAATTAATATATGCTGGAAATAAGATAAATATATTAAAATAATTTTTTGGGATTTTTTGGAAAAGATTTAATAATTAAAATGCAATTTATAATGATTTAAATGCTAAAATAAAAATAAAATAAATATGCATGCAAAAATTATATTTTTTAATTTATTAAATTAAATAAACATTTTTATGAAAATAATGCAAAAAGAAAAAATGTTTTTGGTAATTTTTAAATGCAAAATAAAAATCATGAAAACAATTAAAATAGCATGAAAAATATTAAAAATAAGAAAAATATGCAAGTTTTGAAAAAGAAAACAAAACCCGGTCCCTGTGAGGTTCGAACTGGAGACCAAGGAGTGAAACCTTGAGATTGCTTGCTTCTACCATTACGCCACTTGACACTTGGTGTTTCTGAAGGGAAAAACAAATGCATTTGAATGATGACGCGTCAGGGATGTTTGAAAATCAAAGTCAAGACGCGCGACCCCAACAAGATGAACGAAATAATCGTGACGAAGCCATCGCGCCACGCAAGCCTTCCATCGGTCTTCACTGAGTCACGAGCTAGGGTCTTGGCCATCTTCTCCTAAGCCTATGATTCTCGAACCGAAAATACGAATAAACAAGAAAGGGAGACCCTACCCCTAAATCGAGGGTCGATCTCAATGGTGGCATTAGTTTGCCGAAAATGCCTGATCAACCGGTTCGATGAAGACAAAAAACCTAAACATGGCAAACCACGATTCTCACGCTCAACCTCTCAAACGATGGCCCAGATTAGTCAAGTATAACCTCATGAACACATTCAAACCATTAGAATCAATTGAAACACGCAGATATTAAAAATGCAAAATCAAGAAATATTTGAATATGTATGAATGTATATGGCACGATTCAAATTTTGCTTTGATCAATACCAATGATGTATTCTTACTCATACTTACCCCGAGCACGCTTCGATGGTCGGAAGTGGAGAATTCGTAATTTGAAATTGAATTTTCAAGAATTTTGAAAAATTTGCAAGAATAAGGGTTATGCTTGAGCTAGGGTTTCGCCCTCCGCTCGTGTGTATCACGGCAATTTATAGAAGAGATTGAAGAGAAAAACAAGGAAAAAGATGGAAATTGAATGTAAATATTTTCCAATAAATTCAAATCAAATTTTCTTTAAAACTTGATTTTTTCCTTCCATAAGCATGAGCCACGAATTTGGTAATGGTTGTGGGCTTTCTTGGACATTAAGAGAGATATAAACCAAATTATTTGAAAGAAACTTAATTTTCATATTTTACACAATTTATTTTTGAATTAAATGTTGTAAAATTCAAATATAAATCATGAAAATAGAAAATCACCAATGCCAAGCATTTATGGGTCAAGAATAACATCATGAACAAGTTTGATCAAAGATTATAGGCCCATTTTGAAAATTTTGCAATTTGACCAAATGTCCTTTGTGCAATCATTCAAAATCGCCCAACTTCCGAATAGTGTATCTTGCTCAATTTTCCACATTTTGAGTGTTCTTGGACTTTGGAAAGCTCTAAGAGTCCTCTAAACAATGTCTTTGGTCTCATCTCAATTGAGTTACCATGCTCAATATATCTTCAAAACAAAAAGTTGACTTTTGTTGACTTTGAAAATGACCAGAATGTTTTCGAGCTATACTCTCAAATGAAGCATTTTTGACATTCTTGTGAGACATGAAGTTGTAGAGAATTGAATTTCCTTCAAAAAAGCTTTGTGGAAAATTTCGAGAAAGTATGAGAAAGTTATGATCAACAAAGTTCATTGACTTTTCACCTGAAACCCTAATTTAGAAAGTTTGACTTTGGGCAAATCTTGAGTTTTCTTGATGAATCATGATCAACCCTTGATCAAATGATGAATGTAACTTCAAAATGAGGATGTTGACCAAAAATCAAGTTTTGACAGATGTTGACCACAATTGACTTTTGTCCAATACACTGATTTTCAACCATCCGAGCAATCGTCGAGGAAACTTGACTCATGAGGCTTGAAACTTGACATGGAGAATCTTGAAGCATATGAGGAGGCATGAATACCATTGAGATGTTGGAAACCATCTTGGCTTGAGAGATACCAAACCCTAGTTTGGGTCGATTGTCTCAGAGAGAGTTTGTCCGATCAACCTCGAGGAACCTCGAGTAGGACGTATGAAATATCTTCGAGAAGATGGAGGGCAAATTTGGGGTATGACAAGGGGAATCTTCACCAACATCAATCGCAACGAGTGTCCGTGGCTGCCTTGTGAATTTGGACAAGAGACAAGTCGAGAGCACGAGGACGATGATACAATCAGACCGCGAAACATAGGCCAAAGGTGCTATTACGTGATGGATAATGGGTCAGAAAGGCATGCCTTCTTCGAGCACCCGTAACCAGCCATGCAAAATCACCGCCACCGCTCATTCGAGCAAAAGTTGGCACACATGGCGGAACAAAAGTCTTGTGGATGAGGCGCTCGCAGTTGAACTGATGCCTCATTTCATGTCAAGGTTAGAATACAGATGTCGACATCAAACCACAATATGGTACTATCGAAATGAAGGAAAAGTAGGCCAAACATTAGGGTGATCCAAGTAGATTTAATCTGGGATCAAGTCAGCACCCACTATGTTCATGGTGATCAAGCTAAAGCCAACTACACCATTGTAAGGTAGAATGGATCCATGGAGTTGTCCTTCGCCGATGCATCGAGGTTAGTATTATAGAGAGGATGATATTGAGAACATCAAGCGGATCAAAGCTATTTCGTGACAAAGAACAACTTAGTTAATAAGAGAAACTATGACAAATACTTAGCCAAAATTGCTCCTTGACCCCAAGTGACGAGATCATCAAACCCCGAACGCGCATTATTACATGATCCTTTGCCATGATGGAACATTGGACAGGAGGATAATCAAGGAGATGAAGAAGTCGGGCGCCACATAAAGACGGCCAAGCAGGTCGAATTCAAAGTCTTGCTCATGATCGAGTCCTCCTTCTTCGAAAAGATATCGCCCATATGGTCGAGAACGATCGAAAGCACTTTAGAAGTCAAATAGATAATACGTCACAGTATAAACAAAATAGATGGGATGGCTCAAAGGCTCACCCTCAAGAACACGAGATAGTTGAAATAGATCAAAGGCTAGATGCCATCTATGATAAAGAACCCTTAGGCTTCGGTAGGACCCCATGCACTCAAAGCAAAATGTGGCGCAGGATCCACTCAAGAGGTGAATTGGGGATGAAAACACAAAAAGAATAACTTACGTGAGCGCAAGACTCAATCCAAGCCTCAAGAAGGAAGTGATCAAGTTCTCAATAAAACAAAGATTGCTTCGCATGGGACTATAGTGAAATGCCCGGTTTAAGAGGAGTTATGAACATGTATTTCCAATCAAGGATGGCAAGAAGCCCATCAAGCAAACTCCTAGAAGATTCGCACTTCAGCTCACAAAGATTAAAGTGAAATTGAAAGGTTGTCAGGTCAGATTCATCGTAACAACAAGGTATATCGAATGGTTAGCAAATAGTACCGTTATTAAGAAAATGGCTCCCGAGAATTTGCATAGATTTTAGAGATTTAAATATCGCTACCCCCAAAGATGAGTACTCCATGCCCGTAAGGTAAATACTAATATACTCGCAGGATTCAATATTTAAGTATGTTTGATGGATACCCGGTATAATCCGATCTTTATTGTCAAGATGTTGCTAAGACAAAGATTTCGTTGTTCAGGAGCCTTAGGCACCTACGAATGGGTAGTGATGCCTTTGGTTTAAAAAATGCTGGAGCAACTTATCAAAGGGCAATGAATTCAATTTTTCATGATTTCATTGAGACTTTTATGCAGGTGTATATTGATGATATAGTCATCAAATCAGTATATGTAGAAACTCATTTGCATCATTTGAGCCAATCATTTGAAAGAATGAGAAAACATGGCTTAAAAATGAATCCTTATGTGCATTTTTCGCAGTTGAGACTCCTTGGTTTCAGGGTTCATAAGAAAGGTATCGAGATCAACCAAAACAAGACCAAAGCCATTATGGAGACAAAAACACCTACATCAAAAAAGGAGTTGCAATCTTTGCTAGGGAAAATTAACTTTTTAAGAAGGTTCATTTCGAATCTAAGTGGAAGAACCCTTTCTCCTACTTGCTTCAAGGCCAAGCCTCATATCTTGTTCCACCTTCATGGGAAAGCCCATGAGATTGTACATATCCGCCTAAGTTACCATAGGTAGTATGTTAGCACAAGAAGATAGCAATGGCATCGAAAGAGCCATATACTATTTAAGTAGGTGTCGAATGATGCAAAACTAGATATAGCAAACATAGAAAAGCTATGTCTTTATTTGTATTTTTCTTTGTATGAAACTTAAGTATTATATAAAGCCTTTTGATGTTTATGTTTCATCTCATTTCGATGTTATCAAACACATGCTTTGAAACCAATAATGCATAGCGAGTTGGTAAATGGGCTTTGGCCTTACAGAATATCTTTGACTTTCATGCCTTTAAGAGTCGTGGAAAGGTCAAGTAATTTCGATTTCATCAGGATCATTCATTGGTCTGAGAGATCGCCATGGGTTATGTTGAAATTCAACCTTGGAAATTATACTTTGATGGTTCACCCATAAAGATGGTAGTGGTGTTGAGTTCTTATAATTTCTCCAAGGAATTCCAACAAAATTCAAGTATAAGTTAGATGGTCCTCTGTTCTAACAACGAAGTCGAGTACGAAGCGCTTATTGTTGGACTGAAGCTTTGTTGAATTGGGGAAACTAGAGTCGAAATTAAAGGAGATTCGAGTATGGTCAAGCAAATAACAAAGGAATACAAATGCATAAAGGACAACTGATGACATACTTCATAGTTAATGTGCTACTCAAAAATTCAATACATGGATATTAAACATATACAAAGAATAAAAATCAAGAAGCAAATGACCTAGCACATTGGTTTGTGGTATAAAGTTTCTACCAAAAACATTGAAGATTTGGTTGAATTAAGAGGAAGGGTTATGGCTACTAGACTCATGCCATCGATTTAGAAAATATAAAGTTAGGTCAGGCTGATGTGGGTTCAAGTACTAGCCATAAACACCTTATCGATGCGCATCACAAGTCCAATTGTGAGTTATTTAAAAATCCAACATTGAATGTTGATAGGAAGATAAATATAGAGCATTATCATATGTCCTCATGGGAAATGAATGGTTCAAGAAGACCCAGAAGACGACATCAAGGCCTAGAGAAGGTGAGGCATACTTAGCATTATCGAGGTCCACAATGGGAATGTACATCAACCAGTCATAAGATGAAATGGTTGTTATTCCGATATGGTATGTATTGGCTCAAAGATGCTCAAAGATTGTATAGATTTTGCTAAAGGGTGAAGAATGCCAAAAGCATGCAGAATTCAACATGCTCCCGCAAGCGAGTTACATTCGATCATTAAACCATGGCCCTTTAGAGGATGGGCATTAGATTTAATAGGAGAAATCAATCTCGCTCGCCTAAAGGACAAAAATATATCTTGGTAGGTATTGATTATTTTACTAAGTGGATCAAGCAATACCACTAATAGTTACGATCAAGAGGCTATTATTGAGTTCATAGTAAAATGATAATCTATAGGTTCTGGATTACTGAGAGTATAACCACGCACTAAGGTTCTGTGTTTATCGGTAGAAAGATGCGGAATTTGCTCAAGAGATGGGGTTTATATTATTAACATCAACACCATATTATGCTCAAGCAAATGGTCGTCAAAGAAATAAAGTGATAATAGGTTTAATTAAAAACATGTTGGTAAAAGCCAAAGAATTGGCACAAGACTTTGGACCAAATACTATGGCTGTAGAACATCTCCTAAAGAGGCTACTAACACCACGCCTTTCTAACTAACGCTTGGCCATGATGCGCTTTACCAGTGGAAATTCATCTATAATCGCTCAATTCAAAGGCAAAATGAGATTCCATCCGCATTGTATGGGAGATGATGATGAATGAGTTAGTTGAGGAGACGTCGATCGCATGCATTGGAAATCCTAATGAGGCAAAAGGAAAGAGTAGCTGTGGCATATAACAAAAGGGTAGGTAAAACATTCAACGTTAATGACTTAGTCCGAAAGTCATATTGCCCATGGACAAGAAGAATAAAACATTGTAAATGGTCACCTCATTGGAAGGACCTTTTCAATACTAAAGATATTCTCAAACAATGCATATGAAATCAAGAGTTAACGATAACAAGTGAATCTTAAAGGTTAATGGAAAATATTTGAAAAAATATAGGCCTACAGTAGGAGATTCAAATAATAACAACGTAGTCGAAATATTATATGGAATGCCAAATGGTACCATACATTGCCAAATGGCGTTGTTCGTGATATTACAAACCAAGATTCAAAATTAATTAAATAAACAAAGATTTAAAAGTACACATTATTTTCAATCTTGCAAAGGTGCTTTAAAGGATTCAAGCTTGTTGGGTGAAACGCCTTGCTCCTTCTAGAGTAGCCACTTCTCCTTTGAGTTGCTCCGCCGCCCATTTCGTAGGCCTTTATTGAGAAGTTCTTCAATTGGTTCCCAACAAAGGTTTCAGACGCCATTGCTCGTTGTTGAGCCTCCTTAACCTTCGTTGGAGTTCTTGAATTTGTTCTTCCCAAAGGAGAATAGACCGAGCTCGAACTTCATAGGCCTTGCCTGCTTTTAAGTGCATTGCTTGGTCTTCATTTCTTTAGAAAGTTTTGAAGCATGCATATAGCAAGATCCATGGCGTCGCTTCTTGAACTTTAGCAGAAATAATCTGGCTCTCAGAGACATCCAAATACATTATCTAACAATGCTTGAAGATCAAACAATATAGTGCGACCGGCAAGGAGCAGTCATGGGTTAACTTGTAAAGGTCTTCATGGTGTAGCAAAGGCTATCCTTTTGAGAACTTCAACAAGTCTACATCAGGATTGATTTTTCCTCGATGTTATGAGTATAGCTAGCATCCGAGGGCAATGGTTGTTAGTCGAACCAAACATTTCTACAAGAGGAATGTCCTTCGGGTTAACTTAGCCTTCATGTACTCAATTGGGTCATTTTGTTTCGTGGAGAGCTAGTTCCTCTTCAATACTTGAGATGAGAAGTTTGGGAATATCCATATTCAAAGGAGTCACGCCCATTTCGACCTCCATAGGCTCATTAGTCTTATCACCATCATCTTCATCTTTGTCTTGCTCATTGTTTTCCTTCACAACCAGTCCACCACTTCGATAGTATTGGTCTCGCCGCTATTAGCATCGACTGCTCCATCACCGAACCGCTGGGTTTCGCCTTCCACATCCTTCTTCCGCAGATTCTTCACTCTCGAGGAGAATCACTTGTCCTTTTCAAATGTGAGTGATCTTGGACTCTCTGAAGGGTTTCGAGAGGAGATTTTAAGGGAAGTTTATGGTGGATTTTCCGTAGACTTATGAGGCGATTCTTCGCTTGTTTTTTCAAAGGAGGGAAGTGCTCTTCATCTCAGGCCTGGCCCTACCGGAACCACCATGTTGGAAGATCCCTTGTTTTCAAGGTTGCTAGAGTCCCATGGGGAGAGGAAGTGATTGAGCGGTAGTCCCCTGGAGGAGTTGAAGTAGTGATTGGGTTCAAGTATCCTACATAAACAAAGAAAATTAAGAACATGCACCAAGGTATGAATAACTATTTTGTTAGGAATTCAAATTTAATTTAATTGGATGATCGAGGAAAGGTTACTATCAATATGTTCCAACATTACGTTGAGGTCGAAGGTGAAATTTTGATGTTGTTGAGGAGCAACATCTCCGGAATCAAGTCCATGCTAGTAGGCTGTGGCCTTTAGAGGTTTCTTTCTTTGCTTCTTAGAAGATGTGGGAATTTCCACCACTTTCCAGGGTGTTTTGTTTCCTTTCTTTGGAGTAGCAGGAAGTTTGCTAGTCCGAAAAGGTTTAGACATGAGTTAGATCTAAATCATAAACTTCAGCTTATTCAAACATCGTATAGTGATTAACTTTGAGGTGGAACGTCATTGGTTGTGTTGTTGTTGTAGTAGTTGTTGTTGTTGGTATTGCTAGAGGTACATCATCACTAATTTCGACAATTTGTTGAGAAGTGCTCCTTCCTTGGGCTTCAAGCAACGTTTTATCCCGATGGTAAAAGTGAAACAATTAAAGTAAAATGTTAAAAATAAGGGAATTAGGACATTGGAATTTTTCCCAAGCATTCACACACCGTGCCTTGATTAGATATAATCGAAATGGCAGGTGAAGGTCACAGCAAGATGTCCCGGAAATTATGAAGCCAAAGGATTGCCCATGCCAGCCCCGTATTTTGGTTTTAGTTTCTTTTCAGGTCGAGATTTCAACACTTTGCAAGTCAACCACCAAGGAGGTACGAGGAAACAAGGCCAAGAGCCGCCCGAGGCAAAAATCTTCAAGGGCTGGCCCACCCTTCGGGTGAGTGAACATACCTTTCGAGTGTACCGCACATTGAATGCGCCGTTAGCTTTTGTTGGATGGTGAGTGTCAAACATATATGATTGGTAAAACTTAGTCCACCATTCCGTAAACCCTCACGTGAAGTATATGGTTCAAAGGGTAGAAGTTCGAATCGAGCAAAATCTTGATATTGCCCCTGTAACTCGCCTCTTGCTTTGAACGCTCGCTGAGGTTATGACACTTTGAGTTTGGAACAGAGGTTCAGAATTAATTGGCATAGGCCAAATTGTCGAGACGGTGGGTTGATAAGCAAAGAGGAAGATCCGATTCTTGTGGAGTAATTTTGAGGAAATTAACCTAGGAGCGTAAACGCTTCCAAATGTCTCAGATCTCTCTCGCTTCTTAATGCTCGAAGAGACATTGTGAACCATGATGGTCCATAAGTCCTGGAGCAAAAGGCCATGGACTCTTCGAATTTGTGTCTCTTTGAGAAGATCATGATGTATTTCGAGAAAAGGACTTTGAAATCATCTTTGTCATCATTTGAGTAAGCTGCTTCAGGCCTTCAATGATTCCGCTACCATCCGGATCTTGTCGACGATAGTATCAGCAGCTGATAAAGAAGATTCGAACACGGCATTGAGCCATAATTGCAACCAAAAGGTCCCGCTAGAAGAATATTCTTTGGAGTATGGGATTTTAAACTAGAAACCGATCTTAGGCTTCATAAAGATCAACAAGTAGCGTCGCTTTATGCACTCTCCTATTTTCATGCAAACTCGGCTAAGGAATGAACCTACTTGCTACTTGCAAGGATCTCTCCGTAACACATATCGTGACAACCATAAAGTAAGGAAAGCAATGTGTTCTACGTCCGAGACGCTATCCCTCTCAAGATGGTAGTGGTCGATGAACTTTGAAAAGCTAGCTAGTTCGACATCGAAGTCTAATGCTAGAGTTTCTTCGTCGGATATAAGTTTCCCACCGTGAAAGACCAAATGATGGCTATATCAAAAGGTGGTGTTATCATTCCGCCAGAAGATGAAAAGTATTATAGGTGCTATCCTAAGTACAATGAGGCGAATAGCAAAAGTGACCGTGAGGTGAAGCCGGTTTCAAAATTTAATCAAATTGTAGATTCCTAGTGCTTCCTATTGTTGATTTTGGCTTCTACTTTAGTAAGCCACCAGGATACACTATATCCGAAAGGGCAGATCAAAATGGTTTGAAGTTACTTTTACATAATCTAAGATAAAGGGATCTTTGGAGGTAAGACCGAGTTTCAATGGCTTTAATCGATGATTCGCTTATATTTTCGGCCCTACCTTAGGGGCATCCATTTTGTTGAATAAGGGTTTAAAGTTATAGCAAACGGGAAAGATTTTCCTAGTGTCTTTCAGGATTTTAAAAACAATTAAAGGACCCATTAAGGCAAATCTTTTTCCAGCGACATTAGTAGGGATTATACCAGAAGCATACAATATTTCTTTTCGAGATCATTTGAGGAATGAGCATAGATTGATTCGTAAGCCCACCTTACTCTCCATGACTGCTCGTGTTCTTGTTCTTCTTTGATGATTTCTTCAATGAGATGATGTTGATGAAGACATTGTTAAGATTGTGGAGGTTTTAGGGTTTATTAAAAGGAATAAGAAGAAGAGTTTTAATTTTGGAGAAAAAGAAGAAAAGACTAAACGATGAGTTTTTATGGAGTGTGAAGTTTAAACACCCACCAAGTGAGACTAGGATACGCGGAGTCAGGGTGGATTCAGAGAGGTGGCATAAAATCGATGTTGGTAATGAGTATGATTAATAATGATCATTACTTTTAAAACCGCATCATGCCGGGTAACCGGTTCAAAAGTTAAGAAATCAAAGAGCGCCTGATTGACGTGTGAAGTCATGTACAGAAATGTTGTGATTACTCAAAGGTCATATCAAAATTTAGAATCTATTTAAAATAAGTATTTCTCAAAGAGTTCGAAATACATATTTTAAAGGGCATTTTATTGGTCAAGATTTTGATAATGTGGTTCAAATGAAATAATTGGCTTGTTGGAATAAAGCAAGTTTTATGGTTTAGAATGGAAGAGATTGTTCTTCTAATGGAAATATTAAAGCTCAAAGTTCGAATGATAGTTGTGAAGGTACATTTAAAGAAGCTTCAAATGGTGATGAGACTATATCCGAAGGTCAGGTTTGAAAGTAACTTCAGAAACGAATTCGAAGGATACCAAAGCGCTTGAAATTCAAAAGTGAGTGGATATTGGAAATTTAAATACATAAGCTCGAGCGCTCAAGACGCTGAGGCTAGAGAGAAGCAACACTGTGATGCTTTAATGTGGCATCTTATAGCAAGACCGTTATGGTCAAAATAGTATAAATAAGTCTTAGTGTTAGGATTTCGTGTCATATCTATTGTATAAATTCAAGAACATTCAAAATACCGCATGGATAGGGAAACGAATGCTCGAAAGATGTATTGATGATAACACCAACATTTACAATAAAAACTCTTTATATTTTCCATTGTTTTCATTTCTATTTACATTTCAGGTTTCAAATACTTTTACATTCATGCCTTCACACTAAAGCTTTTACATTCAGAGTCTTTTACTCCTTTCTGCATTTAAACGCTTCTTCTCATGTTCGAATCTTTAAACATTCACCAGTTTTACATTTATTTACTTAATCATGCCATTTACCCGAATCTAAAGTCTTTCTACTTTTCTGATGAACATTCCTTATATCATATAGAAATTATCATTCAAATCATTTAGTGTAGTAATCGAAGTGGATTGAATGCCTTGAAAACACTTTAATTGAAAATCCTAAAATATGAATACTAGTTTTACAATTAGATTTATCCAAACGACTATACCCCATAGATCAATCTAGTCGATCCCGCAAGTTACCAGAGATTGAATAATGAATTAAGTTTATTCGATAGTTTGAAGACTAGCGGTTGTTTACCAGAAATCACTGTAAACACTTACTAAATAGTAAAACCATGGATAAAAAATGGATGTGTGTCGATCGATTGTCAAAAGAGTACGAGAATGGGGTATTAGAGTTGGTTAAGTTTGCTGTTGAACACGCTGAAGACCCGAATAGAATGAAATGTCCTTGTTTGGGTTGTTGTTATATGGGTCAGGTTGACGCGGATGGATTGAAATCGCATTTACTAATACGTGGAATTGATCGAAGTTATACGTGTCTGATATTTCATGGTGAGAAAAGCAAGTAGAATGTTGAACCTGGGTGAAAAGTAATGCGACCTATGCTTCATATGACAATGTCACGGATACATATGATTGTGATCGAAGAAGAGATTGCAGGCACTTGAAGAAGATCTTCGTGATTGTCCCAAAATGTTCGAGAGTTGGTAAGTGATGAAGAGAAACCGTTGTATAAAGATTGCCCCAAATTCACAAGATTTTCATGTATTAAACCTATAAACTTAAAGGCACGCAATGGATGGTCGGATAAAAGTTTTAAAGAGTTATTAGCCCTTTGAGAGATATGCTTTCGAGGATAATGTTCTTCTTAATCGAACCTACGAGGCCAAAAATGGTGTGCTCTATTAGCATGAGCTATGATAAGATACATGCATGTCTAAATGATTGCATTTTGTTTCAAAACGAATATGCATCGTTGAATGAGTGCCCTAAGTGTTTATCTCGATATAAGAAAAATTATCTCCGAAACTCTTATGGTATTTTCCTATTATTCCGGGATTTAGACGCATGTTTCATAGTGGAACCGATGCTAGACACTTGACTTGGAATGCAGATGAAAGAATTATCGATGGAAAGTTTTGACATCCGGCAGATGCACCATAGAGGAAGAAAATTGATAATGATTATCCTGATTTTGGAGGAGAAACAAGAAACCTTCGCTTGGCATTATCTACGGATGGAATGAACCTGCATGGTCTTCAAAGTATCTCACATTCCACATGGCCTGTGATTCTTATGATTTATAACCTACCTTCATGTCTATATATGAAGCGCAAGTACATGATGTTATCTATGTTAATTTCTGGGCCTAAACAACCAGGGAATGACATAGATGTATACTTGAAACCTTTAATCGGAGATTTGAAGATTTTGTGGGAGAACGGTGTGGAGGTTTATAATGGATATAGGAAAGAAAGTTTCAATTTGAGGGCGATGTTGTTTGGCACAATTAACAATTTTTCAGCATATGGAAATCTATCTGGGTATAGCATTAAAGGTGAAAAAGTGTGTCCTGTCTGTGAAGATGGAACCGATACGACGCGATTGAAACTTTGTCAAGAATGTCTTTCTTGGTCATCGAGATTCTTAAATTCTAAACATCAATATCATGGATGAAGAAAAGCGCTCAATGGAGATACCAAACAACGAGAGCTCCACCGGATTGACAGTGATCAAATTTTTGAAAAGGTGAAAGATGTAGTATTCAGCTTGGCAAGCCTTTGCACATAAAGTTGTTGTGGGTGGAAGAAGAGGTCAATTTTTTTGAATTGGCATATTGGAAATCTTTGTAACGAAGACATTTTCTTGATGTTATGCATATTGAAAAAATGTATTTGAAGGTATTATTGGTACGCTACTCAATATAAAAGGAAAGTCTAAGGATGACCTTAAAGGAAGGGAGGACATGGTAGTAGATGAATAAGAACTCAATTAGGAACCGTGAAGAAAGGAAGACGAACATATCTACCACCTACCGCTTATACTCTATCTAGAAAGGAAAAGAAAATATTGTAAGTTTCGAGGAAGTTAAAGTTCCAAGGTTACCCTCATACATTAAGACCTGTGTCCATTCCCGAGGTAATTATATATATTATTATGAAATTAAATTAGTGTAATTTATTTAACTGATATATATACACATTAATGATGTCATATTTATTATTGATTTTAGGCATTTCACCTTGTCAACTCTTTAGAGACGCCCGACTTATCGCATGGTTGGAAAGGGAAAATGCATAACACTGGGAGAAGTACTTCATCATAAACCGCTTCCTTCGGATATTTGAAAGTATCAATTGATATTGCTTTAAAGGAGGGTGCGACAATCCTGCATTTAAGTTTCGGATGCAACATTGGTGGAGAGGCAAGGAGCTTATGTTGCATGGTCACAAGACTCATTCGCATAGATAATGAGGTATACTTACAACCATTATGAACCTCGAGTACTCAAATTTTTACGCTCATTTTACTTACATTTTTTTTGCATGCTAATGTTAGACTCTACAAAACCCAAACCAAAAGGTAAAGGGATTACGCCAATCGAGTCAAGGGCATCAAAATAACAAGTACAACACAATTTATATGATATTTATATGATATTAATTTGTCATCTTATACTTGACCAATCTAATTTTTGATATTTAGATTATTCCTGCTAAAGAGTTTGAAGTTGTCAATAGGGTAAGGAGTTCCGCAATTAGCAACATTCCAAATGTAAATAAAGAGTGTTGCTAAGAGGACCGGCTAGAAAGAAAACTACTTCACAATATAGGTCGGCTTCGACATATATAACCTTCACAACTATTTCGCAAGGTGGTACTAGTCTTATACCCATGGATGTGGATTTATGGTTCAAGGCATGACAACAATTGGTAAGGAGGATTTGGAACAAGTTTTTGGACATTTGACATTAGGCGTCGCTGTTATCAATACATACATCAGGTATACTCCAATCAACTTTGTTTAATTAATTGATGAATTTATTTACTCATTTCAATGAATAATTAATGTTAATGATGTTTTTATTTAAGGTTTTTGTATGACAAGTTGATTCGGCCGCGTGGATTGGAATCCAGATTCGCTTTCATAAATCCTAACTTTGTCCATGCAGGTCAATCATCTCGTAACTGTATGAAGTAATAGAGTTTGTACTCCGTTTATTTATGGCCAACAAAGATACAAAAAATTGTTCTTTTTACCATATAATACTAGCCACAAGTAAGATTTTCATTCTAAATTTCCTCTATTATAATTATTTTGTTTTTTGACGTTGTGTAGAAAGTTTCCATCTAACCTTTGTTTAATATTACTGTGGACACTGGTTATTGGTCACATTAATCCCTGGAGAGAAATTGTATATTATCCGGATTCATTGGGCAATGATTGGACAACATACCTAGATATGAAGAAGACGATTACGTAAGTGAGATTGTTCTAAAATATTCATGTGTATATTTAATTATTTATGTGAGATAGTTCTAAATATTCGTTATTATTTTATTATAGCATTCTACAAAGTTTTCGAGCACAAAGAGATATTCAAGTACCAAGGAGTAGAGTCAACAATATTTCATGGATCAAAGTGGAGGTATATATTTTCACAATTTTGATTATATAGTGATGATACTTGATAAAACAAGTTAAGGTGTATATCTTGATATATATCGTATTTTCTTTCCATGTGTAGTGTCCTCGCCACCGGCTTGGTAGATCATGTTATTTTATGTTGAGGTTTATGAAAGAAACTCTTCTTTTGGATCGATTAGAGATTCCATCCACGATATGAATTTCTAACTTAGGAATTATTTTAATATTTCTCATAAAATGACTTAGTGTTTTAAGTAAATCATACTATGTTATATTATTATGTAGTACTTTGATGAATTCAAGTGTGTTTATTACTCAAAAAATCAATTTGATGAACTTATGGAGGATTGTGCCAATTTGTTATGGAGTTGAGAATTTTATTATAAGGTATAACTTTGAGTTTTGAGAATATAATATATGTCATTATAGTTGTGTTGCAATATTGTTGTTTTTGTTGTTGTTATTTGGTAACTTGTATGAATTTCGATTTTTTTGATTTTGTTTCAGGTTATATCGGTGCAGATCGATGTAGAAGATAAAGCTATTTTGTAATTCATTGTTGATGTTGTTTCATTGTTGTATATATTAATGTTGTTGTTTCAAGTTGTTTCATTGTTGTATATATTAATGTTGTTGTTGTTTCAAGTTTATGAAATATTGTGCAAAAAAGGATTAAAGATGTATATTGATGTTGTTGTTGTTTCAAATTTTATGTCAAGCTACAAATTCCAAAAACTGGTGCAAAATGGTGAAATTAAATTTGATAGGCAGATTGTTTTAAATGAAAAAATTATATTCTAAATTTTCTTAGGAAAGTTACCGCTAGAGGGGGAATAGACAACACTTTTAATGAGAAGCTACTAAAGTGGATGAAAAAGCATCATATAGTGGGCATAAAAAAGCTACTAAAGGGAAATAAAAAAGCGTCAGATAAAGTAAAGCTGCTAAAGAGGATATCTTTTCAGAAAAAGAGCTGCCAGGGTATCTATAGCAACCCTTTACAAAGCGCCTAAAGCTCCACCTAAAATTCTTTCAAAAGCGTCTCTAAAGTGAAAGCGTAAAGGGAGATTCAGAGCAACGCTTTTAGGAAAAGCGCTTGCCTAAAGGGTATTTATAGCACGCTTTACAGAACCCAAGCGCTTTCATACTTTTAGCAATGTGGTTTTAGCAAGATTTGCGCTGTTAAAGGCCCAAAAGCGCTGTCTAATCCCTTGTTTACGAGTGTCCTGGAAGAATGTAAGCAATTCCAAGTTTGGCTCAGGTCACTGAGTGACTAGTTTATATTGTGTTTGAAGTGTGGTATCTTCAAACTGCTTTTAGTGGTGTTTTGAATGAGGTATCTCCAAGTCGATTGTGTTAGAGTCAAGTAGTTGGCGCCATCGTGTGATAGAATGATAGACATCACTAAGGTGATTGAAAGAGTGGAGATTCTCATATCTAAGTGTGGTATCTTAGGTAGATGATCGCGACTTTATCGCCTATTCTAATCGAGATCAAGTATACAGCCATATCGTGTAGTTTTAAAAGATATCGAACCTAAGGGACTATAAATCGAACTAACGTAACCTAAAACTACAGTGTAAAGCTATAGCTATCGAATAAATAAATTGGGGAAATTTTTGGATAATTAAACTTAATCTAGTCGAAATAATAAGCGAATATCGGTATGTAATTCGTTAACCTAGAGATCCGACTTTCCACTGGCTTATTTTCTCAAAATGACAATAATCATTTTTCAACAAACAATATTTATTTAAAAATCTTAGCTCAAACTTTCGCCTATTGAATCGATTATAAGTCTAAACTCTAATGTATGCTCGCTATCCCATTGATTTTAAAAATACTTTTCAAAATAAATAAAGTTTAATCAGCTTTTAAACGCCATTTTTAAAAATAATACCTAGTATCCACTATCCGGTTTTAAACCTCAAACTCTCGCCTGTTGGTTTCTAACATTAGTCCAATTTAGTAACCTCAAACCGCCTTCGCTGGTTTCTAAGCTTTTTTTTTTAATAATTAAATTGATATCTAAACTCAAAAGTGCTTATTTTACTTAAATAAAGTTAAGCCATTTTGTTCCATTTTAGTTTAACTAGTTACATACCGATATCAAATTAAATTAGCCATATTTATAAAATGTATATGTATAAACTAAAGTATTCAACATGTAAATAATTCCATAGCCAGGCAGATAAATCTCATGCAAATAGTTAATTGTATAAATTAAAGCAATTAAATAAAAAACCTGAAATAATTTAAATTCTTGAAATAATCTTTGTGCTTCAGAATAACTAGTACAGGTACTTGAATCTCCAATGAAAATTAAACAATTATGACTATAACTTGGGAATAATAAATCACTAGTACTTGAAAGGAAAGGAAATTTAACTAGAAACAAAATGCTGGAAGAAGAATACTCGAATGCTTGAAAAACAAATATTGCTGGGAAAATAATAGCACGGCAAAAAACAGAGAGATGGCTTGGTCACTCGATTATCTTGTTCCTCGAATGTCCTGTTTCCTTCTTTTCGTCCAATCAAAATATATCTCCACAAAGAATCGACTACTTGAGATGTGTCCCATGTATTTCTCAAAATCCCATTGTAACCAGAATGTTTCAATCTCCATATTTGGCCACTCATTGGGACAGGGTACATTAGCTCTGGAGAAGCCAAGTGCATTGAAGTCGAACAAGTCTCCAGGAAATGAGTCTAGTGATTTAGCAAATGGCAACCAAAATGAAAATCTTGTGGCAGTTGAAACAACTGCTGCAACAAGGATCCAGACTGCATTCCAGGCTTATAAGGTTCGTTCAAGCAAATTTTTTGCAGTAACCATGTTTTTGTTTTCATATCTCGTTATTCTACCGCAAACGACACGCGGCCTATATGATATTGTGCTGTTGTTGCTATACCAGCTTCCAAATTGTATTTTATAAGGGATATGTGATTTATGAATATAGCCAACAAATATAAGTGCAGGTTCATGTTTCTTATATATATGACGGTACGAATCTGTGTTTCACTATCTTCTGCCGCTTTTTATTTCACAATGCTGAATTTTAGTTTTCTTCTCTAGGCTAGGAAAGCTCTACGGAGATTGAAAGGTTTCACAAAACTGAAGAATTTAACACAGGGTTACTCTATTCAAAAGCAAGCGAGTACAACTATAACATATCTTCATTCATGGAGCAGAATACAGGGTGAGATTAGAGCTCGTCGAATCTGTATGGTCACAGAAGACAAGATCAGGCGGAAGAAACAAGAGTCTCAACTAAAACTCAAGAAAAGCTCCATGATTTCGAGGTAATAGTCCTTTCCTCCAAAGTTTGACCTCTCCCTATAAGGACCACTCTGTCTTTCTATAAAAGTGTACATCAGCTCAACCATAGTTCAATTAGAGTCGGACCATCAAATCGTTTTCAATGACTAGTCCGTTTTAAAAACATTGGATCAAATAATTTTGCAAGATGTGCTAATCTGTTCCTTTTAATGCAGTTCTGTTACTCTTGTTCTAAGCGCTGTATATAACACATTACAGGTTGAATGGTCCGCGGCCCTGAAACCGCTGGAGGAAACCCTTGAAGGATACACCAGAGAGGAGAAGCAGCAGTTGCGTGAAAGAGCCATGGCTTATGCCTTTTCTCATCAGGTAAGTCAATCTTGGGAATGTCCAGTTATTGTCTTATTTCCTATGAGGCACGGACACCGATACAACACCGACAATCGACACGGGTAATAGCTTGAAAACATGAATAAATTGAACATAATCACAAGTATCGGTTTACACGGACACGTACACGCCTTGTTTCGTGGTGCTATAGAGCTTATTTCTCACATAATCCAACTGAAAATAAAATGCATATTTCATGAAATATTTAGTGGAGAGCAAACTCTAGTCAGAGTCAAGTACTAGGCAGTTACGAGCTCGGCAGAACTAACTGGGCTGGAGCTGGAAGGGGCTGGATCGCCGCCGTCCATGGGAAAGTCATGCTCTAGCATTAGCCCAAGAAAGCTCAAAATAAACCTGCATTCAAGGTTCAAAAGAATAAAACACATCAGCTTCTAAAACTCCGTTTCAGTAACACCTCCTTCCTCCAACGCAAAGGTACCTCCTCCTAAAGGGAGTACCAAAGGTAGGAGATTGTCTTTCCAACCAGAGAAAGAGAAAACTGTGGTTGAAGGAGGAGGAAGTGAGTATTCAACAATGGTTCCTACAAAGAAAAGGTCAATTTTTCAAGTATAAAGCCTTTTATATAAAGTCAACATAAGAGGTCACTTTATTTATTCATTGGATTGCTTACTATTTGTGCATATTTTGGTGTGATTTGTTGATTGATTCTGTTTTCTTTTTCCTCATTTTGTCAATCTTGTATATTCAAAGAACAGACAGATTAATTTGTAGATAGAACAATATCTTTTTTATACCTTATTATAAAAGTCCTAAGATATGATCATGTTTATTTCTTAATGGTTTATTACCAGAGCAGTGATATGTGTACTTTTACACTTCTATTCAACTCTAAATTTCTCTTTATATAACTATTCTCATCTTTAGTCGACCACCGACTTCATTTGTTGTTGTGTGTGTATTTCCATCTGCGTGTCTTGGTATATGACACTCAGACACGTGAGAAAAGTTAGATAAATGTCGAAAAATCAAATAACCGCAAAGATAAATGAAAATTATGTCAAGATAAAAACCATTTACAAAATTATAGTATCAAAATGAACATAACAACACATGGCTTTTGATTAAAATTAAAGTGATAGTGAGACCATTAATGAGTAGTCCACCTTCTTTGCAAATGTAACTACCAACACAATAAATAAATCATATTGATTACATAGCTGCCATGAAAATAACCAATTATTTGATGAGAAATTATCTTACCTAGAATTACTCAGAATAGTAGACCTCTAGCAATCATTTCCCGAAGAAGTTTCTCCGCTTTTCATTCTCATCTTTATGAAAAGAGTTTTGATGATAATTTCATACGTTATAGCATTAGGAATGATACCATTGTCCTCCATTTTTGACAACAAGGCCTTTAATTCATCAAACAAGCCTTCTTTACAAAATCCATTAATCATAATATTATATGTTTGGATATTTAAACAATAACCCTTAATCAAAAGATCCTTAAAAATATTATGTGCGTTTTTAAGTTGTCCCCCTTTGCATAGTCCGTCGATAAGTGTATTGTACATGCAGATATCTGGTATAATGCCATGGTCTTTGATACTTTTGACTAATGCAATAGCCTTGTCAACAAGATGGTTTTTGCATAAAGCATCTATTAAAGAATTATAAGTGAATATATTAGCTGGTTGACCATTATCATGCATCTCATCAACAAGCTTCCAAGCATGTGAGATTCTCCCTGATTTGCACAAACCATCGATGAGAGAACTGTAAGTCACTGTGTCAGGAGCAATTCCTTTGCAACACATTTCATTGAAGAGACTCAAGGCTTCATTGACCATTTTCATCTTACAAAATCCATTAATCATGATAGTATAGCTCCGAGCATCAGGTGCCACTCCCATTCGAGAAATAGTTCTTAACACACATTCAGCTTTATTCACCTCTTTAACTAGACAATACCCATCCATTAATGAATTGTAAACTACAACATCAGGTATTAAACCTTCTTTCATCATTACTAATAGATTCTTAGCTTCTTTCATTTCCTCCTTACAAAGAGAATCAACAAATATAGTAAAAGTACAAACATCTGGGTGGATATTTTTCAGTAGCATTTTTGAAAAACTAAACGCTTCTTTCAATTGACCAACAAACATATAGATTAGAGAACTGAAAGACAACATTAGAGAAATTCTCTTTGCAATCATTTCAGAATATAACTCATAGGCATCATTAACACATTTATCTTTACACAAACTGTCGATAATTGTGTTATACATTACCCCATTAAGCCTGACCAATTTCCCTTCAATCTTTCTCAACATTTGCACGGCGGCCCTTGTTTCCCCAATTTTACACAGCCCATTAATCAATGACGCGTAACCAGGTTGATCGAAGTGAAATCCACGCGCAACCACATAATCATGAAAATGCAAAGCTTCACTCACCTTACCGTTAACGCACATACCATTGACAAGTGTACCCAAGGTTATGGAATTCGGTTCATAACCTAACTTAAGAATCTTTCCCAACATAGAAAATGCAAAATTCATTTTACCTAGACGGGAGTAACAATTGATCAAGATGTTCAAAGTAGCAATATCCGGAGTAATTCCATTGAATTCTAATTGGTGGGAAAGGGAAATAACAGTGGTGTAATGGTTCTTAGTCTTGGCCAGGAAGCCTAGAATCTTGTTAAATTGAATGATGGATGGGGTAGGTTGCGTGTGGAGCAAGGTATGGAATGAGGAAATGGCATCATGAATGAGATGATTGGGTGTGAATTGATGCAGAGTGAGAAAAGGGGTTAAGGGTTTTGAGAGAAAGTGAAATTTAATAAGAGAATTGGAGTAAGAAATTAACCTTGAACTTGTGAACGACATTGATGGGTTAACGAAGAGAATGTTTCTGAGTTCGGAGATTTGCAGTGGTATCCTAGTACGTTGTCCACGAGTGAATCTCATAAATTAGAAATTCCGGTTTTACAATGAGAAATTGTTGTTTTGTTTTGTTTTACCCATTTGTTGGAGCATGGTTTTGGGAAAAGGAGACAATGGGGCTGTGAGCTGATTTAATAGGGTTTGGAGAAGAGAATTAACCAAACAACGTTTTTGGTTTGTTATTTTATTGCACATGTTAAAGCTTACTTACTAAGTAATTTTTTTTATTCTTTATTTAGCAATAGTTAGTTGGTCAATAGTAATTTTTATTTAGCAATAGTAATTTTTAATTTTTTATTTTTTATTTAGCAATAGTTAGTTAGTTGGTCCAGTAGAAATTGGTGTTGGATTGATACGGAGATAGTAATTTTTTATTTAAAAATAACAATTATTTATTTAAATAAAATGCACAAGTTTTAATATAAAATTTTCTATTTCGAATATTTTGAATTTCTTGAATGTAAATAAATATGATAGAAAACTCCATCTTCCTATTATACTCTATCTTAACCTGATCCTCAAATAAATTCAGAGAGTTATAGTATTCCAATAAAAAATGTAAAAGTAACTTTAAAGGTGTTTACGGTGATTTCGTAAACAACCGCTTAGTCTTCCAATTTTTACTATTTATTATTGGTTACTTACAGATCGACTAGATTGATCCTAGGACATGTCATAATAGATTTTTATGTTCAAACCCATGATCTTCAATTGATTCTTGAAATTGGTTACGAAATATACCTAACTGCTCGACTATGGAAATATACCGACTATTTGTAAAGATTTCGAACTTAAACTGATTATTGACAATTGAATGTAAAGGTAGGATATTCTTAAAAGTAACAATTTCGAAATACAATAAAAGTTTGTTAAATAGGTTTCTAGAACAATAAGTGTTTAAAAGGAATGGAATAAAGGTAAAAAGACAAGAATCAAATACTTTAAAGGTAAAAGGTGAACCGGAAATATATGATAATAAATCGCATTTAAATTGTAAAATAACATGATGTTCTTAACGTACATGATATCTCCTTGACTGCTTCCCTTCGATTACTGTAGTTTAGTGTTTGAGAATTTTTAGTACATCTAACGAACACCCTCAAATCTAATAAAACACCTATTTATAATGTTCGACCCTAACGGTCTTACTATAATATTACCGCTTAAGACATGCAAGTCTCTTTCGCTCTCCAATCTCCACGCATTCCTTACAATGGCCTTTTATTCAAAATTAATCTTCGAAGTCATTCAAATTCAATTCTATAACTCTTCGATTTCACTTTAATCCTTTTGTTTGGACCGCTCCAATGTTGACATACTTATAAAAGGAATTTCTTCATATCCTAACATTACTAAAGACTTTAGTTCGAAATATTGCTCACCATTGGCAATCGAAAGATCTTTTCCCTATGAAAGGCCTTATGTTTACCTATCACCAACAAATATCAATCTCTTTCCATGTGATAGTAAACATATATTTATTCACCTATGCCAATTTTATCGAAATTGCTACTAACAAATTGCCCCTCAAGAACATTTATTTCGAGAGAGAAATATTTGTTCTGGATATCTCATGCAATTTCGACAAGAATGATGATTTCATCAGATATGACGCCGAGTAGATATCCAACTTTTCTCGCCAAGTAGCATGTCAGTAGTGGCCTTCGCAATTATTACCATGAACATGGTTGCCTAGTCAGGAACCAACCGTGAGATTCACTTGTACCCCTAGTGTCTTACCAACTTTACCTTCATAATTGAGAGTACCATGTTATGAGGTCGAACGTCGAATCCTCGCATCCCTATCCTTTTAGCATGAATCTGGGCATTAAATTGACAAGACTCCATCAACCAAGATGATATTTACGCCTGTGTTGCTCCACTTTGGCCCTGGCGAACAGAGGTTTCAAATGATTCTTCATTCCTGTCTCGTCTTTTCAAAAAGCGCTCGAATGCACCGCTATTCATTATATAGTAACACCGCCTATGTTCGCCATTTCTCGTCTGCTTTCTCTCCAACCCATACTTCAGATATGTTCGAACTCGCAAGGTAAACTGACAACATTACAATTAGCGTAAAGAAAGACTCCCTTCCGACCAAATCATCAGATCTTCTTCGCTCATCGCTTCCTTTGTTCTTCGATCTTTTTTGGTGAGAATAACTGATACCGGCTGGCCTCAGCCGAGTTACCGATTGGATTGTTGTTAGACTCGCTAATTTCATGGGTCACCTTCGCCGCCTTCTTATTACGTTGGTGTCCGCGCCATTGAGAGCGTGACATTGGGTTTTTCCTTTATAATTTTCCACCGATTTCCTCCTCTATTGAATTAAATTGCCTCCCAGATGCCTATGCGTTCTTCCGCTCGGTCGAATCGCGCCATTGCCTTCCTTTGTCATTTTCTTTGCCCGCAGCCACCTATCGTAGGGATTGCAGTAATTTGAAAGATACCTTCCTTGCCTCCCCAGGATAAGGGTCAGTTCGGGTCTTCTCGCATGGTTCTCAACAACCGCTATTCAAGGGATTCCACTTTACGCCCCAACCGAAACGAACGACTGCTTTCAAATGCTTCGATATTCCTTTATCATAAATCGCCGCATTCGGGACAAATCACATCCTGCATCAATCTTGTGGCATCGAACTATAAATTCCAAAGAAGCTATCACTCATACCCTGTATAACTCATTGTCTTGTCTCCATTAATTCGCGCGCCCCTCCGGCCCTTTCAAATTCAAGTACTATCCTTGTTGCAAATGACACGATTCTGGGCAAAAGAACTTGTCTTGGTTCTTCTTATGATGAAATAGGTAAACAGCATCTTTCGCAAACTTTCTTTTTGCTCTCTTTCTTTCTCCAAGCATCGCTCCACTTCTTCAGATTATGCACGTCAAATCTACCATGTTTATCTCAAAGATTGGGTCATCGTAAATTTGACCTTCTCGAACTTTATCCCGAGACCTTCAAGAGTTTTAGTTAAATTTTTTGTTCGTATATTCGACCCTCGCATCTGATTGCCTTTTTCATTAGTTTTGCCTTGAGCACTTTTGAGGGTTATCGAGTTCCTTCTTTAACCGTGACTAAACCTCCATCTTCCTCGAACTCCACGTTTGTTTTAACCTTGTTCAAAGAACTTCGATCATGTTGATTTCCAAAGGTTCAAAGATAGTTGGTTTCCGCCATCAAGAACGGATCCGATCCACTTTCATGGGGTTTTTCCTTGTCCGCAAATTTCAACTCGCCATCCTTGATTGCATTCTCAGATCAAATCCCCGAAAAGAAAATTGTGAGGTTTTATGACCTAGGAAATTATGGTACTACAAAACCCTCTTCTTCCTTTGTTCCAATGGAGGAATCTTAAGGTTCGGAGGAACTAACCGACCATCCTTAACTAGCAAATCAAGATTTCACATTTAGTTATGTCGAAGTGTATATTTTCTTAGGATATTTCTCATTTTTCTCATTTTCGATGTTGTCCTTTCCATTGGAAGGAAGCGGAACTCGCAAGCGTAGTGGGGTGCCTTTTAGTTCAAGAAGATCTATTTAAACCCAATAAATTGTGGGTCTCTGGAAATCATCTATGTTTTCTTCTTCCGCCTCTATATAGGCTATTCGCTCTTTCTTATGATTCTTACTAGCCCTAGCCTTTTCGCTTTAATCTTTCTCGACTTGTCGAACTCTATCGACCAATTGGGCCATATCCTGATACTGGTATCCAGCTTTCTTTCGAATGGAATAATCCAGCCTCCTCGTACCCATTTCGACCAATTCATGTTCGCACCCATGAAACATCTAGATTTTAACAATGGAATCTATTGTGATAGTCATCTATGGTTTAAACTTTCTTTCGCCATTCTTTCAGATCGATTTTGATCGCCCATGTAGAATTGCTCATGAAAGAGTCTTTCCAAATAGGGCCAAGTATCCACGCATCCAGGGGTAATGTGAACCACGTAAACGCTCTTTGTCAAAGAACTTGGGAAATATTTTATCCTAAGATTTCGTTATTTGATATATCCCCGCCTACCAAATATCTCATGTGTTCTAATCGTCGACTCACGGGTATCACCCGGTTTTGTAAATTGGGACTTTGAAACCCCGGTAATTCTGCTTAATGTAACCTATTATAGAAGTATAATTTGGCCTTCTAAATCCCGAATTTACACCATTTTGGGCCATTATTCTTTCTATCATAGCGTTAGATTATTTTCCGCCACTAAATTGTCGCTTCGACCCTATGGACAACTTCACCGTGATTCGGTCCCCGCTGACAAACTACTAATCTGCCTAGCTGCTTGATCCGCCTCTGTTGCCTTAATCTTGGCCCCACGTTTTCGATCCTGTGATGTGGGGCCTAACTTGTTCAATGGTAGGTTCTTCGCCCGAATCACCACCGGATTCTCGCCTACGCCTCCTGCAGGGCATGGGCACCAAAGAAACTGCTATCCTAGACATCCGGGCTGTTTTCTTGGTTTGTTCGATTATATTCAATTAAAGGACCAAAATAGCATTCATTTCATGGGCTAAGACTACCATATCATGGTTACTATCATCCATCCGTTGTCTAAACGCCGATTGTTAGTTGCCGTGGTAGGCCATTACGCGATTTCCCAAGTTCGGAGTTTGTAGGAAATGGTTCGTTCTCGAACCGCATCCCTGACCGGGACAAAATGTGCGTTATGTAACCCCGCCATAAACGGTTGGCATCCCGTGATCGTGGATCTCTCGGGCTTAAAGGGTCGAAACTCGGAGGCCTAGCTGGAGTCGAATATGACACTTCAAGCGGCATAGTTGAAATGGCATGGTATCACACACTAAATGGGGCTGTCAACTACCCATGGGATAGTACTAGAGGCATCACGAACCCGAACGACTGACGCCCTTGTAAGGAGGTTTGTCCCTATCTTGGTCAGTTTTTGTATTCATTGTTTTGGCATTGTCTTCCGGGTATATACAGATTATTATCTTTATTTTACCACTTCAAGGTTCATATACCAATTCAAATTTTGCAATGTTCATAAAATTCTAACAAATAGTTTCTAATATGACATCGCCCCACTGGCGCCAATTTGTTTACGGTGATTTCGAACAACCGCTAGTCTTCCAATTTTTACTATTTATTATTGGTTACTTACAGGATCGACTAGATTGATCCTAGACACATGTGTCATAATAGATTTTATGTTCAAACCCATGATCTTCAATTGATTCTTGAAATTACATGTAAATATACCGATTGCTTGACTATGGAAATATACCGACTATTTGTGTAAAGATTTCAACTTAAACTTGATTATTGACAATTGAATGTAAAGGATATTCTTAAAAAGTAACAAACTGAAATACATAAAAGTTTGAAAGCAAATAGGTTTCTAGAACAATAAGTGTTTAAAGCGAATGGAATAAAGGTAAAAGACAAGAATCGAAATACTTTAAAGGTAAAAGCAGAACCTGAAATATATGATAATAAACCGCATTTAAATTGTAAAATAACATGATGTTCTTAACGCATATGATATCTCCTCGACTCGTTTCCCTTCGACACTGAGTTTGAGTGTTTGAGAATTTTAGTACATCTAATCTAACACCCCTCAAATCTAATAGAAAACACCTATTTATAATGTTTCATTCTAACGGTCTTACTATAATATTACGCCATAAGACATACGCAAGTCTCTTTCGCTCTCCAATCTCCACGTCCTCACAATGGCCTTTTATTCAAAATTAATCTTTAAGTCATTCGAAATTCAATTCTATAACTTCAGATTTCACTTTAATCCTTTTGTTTGGACCGCTCCAATGTTGACATACTTATAAAAGGAATTTCTTCATATCCTAACATTACTAAAGACTTTAGTTCGAAATATTGCTCACCATTGGCAATCGAAAGATCTTTTCCCTATGAAACGAAAAGGCCTTATGTTTACCTATCACCAACAAATATCAATCTCTTTCCATGTGATAGTAAACATATTTTATTCACTATGCCAATTTTACCCTGGATCGAAATTGCCATCTAACAAAAGGGTGATCCAAACAATTTGTTTCAACCACAATGGTAATTCTGAGTTTAGCTTAATTATTTGGTCAATTCTGAGTTTGTTACAACTTTATCTCAACTTTGAAGTTAATTTTGTTAAGCGTCAACAAAAAAATGGTTACTCACTTGTTAGTGAAATCGATCAAGGTTTTGTAATGAATATCAAAGTGAAACCCTTTGTACTTTAGTCGTCCATTTTGTTATTTAGGAGTTTAAATAGTTTAAACCAAAAGGTTTTTAAGACTTTTCCGATATGTTTAAATATCAAAATGCCTACCAACCAAATATTGTCTCGTAGCTTCAATTATGGCATACATCTCTCGTACATACAACGAAAAAGCTGGAGTCGATTGTAAAGCTTTTACCGAATAACGCTATTGATGTCCTTGTTGAGATAAATGGCCTCAACTACAATCACCAAGCATTTGTTTCGAGAACAAAAGTTTAGGAGAAGTCTGGAAGACACAAGACCGCTGCTTTTCATTTTTCTTTTAATGTTGTAAATGCAACATGAGTTGTTGTACTCCAATGTAACTTAGTGGAACGTGATAAATTAGTGAGGGAGCAGAGAGAAAGGAGTAGAGCAACAAATCATCAATAAAACTCGATAAGACCTTAAAACCCCGAGGTCGGAGCGAAAGGAGTCACCACCTAGAATAGCTTGAATCTTTACAGATTTGGGGTTACACCATCACTTGAAATAATATGACCTAAATAATCAACACTAGAAATAACAAAGACACACTTTGATAATTTTGCATGAAATTGTGTGACATAACAAACTCTAAAATCAATTGTTAGTAGTGGGCATGGTCAGCAAGACTAGAACTATAAATTAGAATATCATAAAAAAATCTAATAAACCGTCGAGATATGGTTAAAGAAAATCATCCATGGCTGATTGAAAAGAGCTAGGAGAATTAGTTAGGTCAGAGCATTACTAAAAACTCATATGTCCGTCTAAATGTTCTTAATGCAATTTTATGAGGTTCTCGGTGTCACTCAGATCTGGTGGTAGCCATATCATAAATCAATTATAGAAAAATAATTATCGAACCCAATTCATCAAAGAGTTCATCAATGGTTGTAACAACGTTGAGTGCTCTATAATCGATGCAAAACGCCAAGACCCATCTTTCTTTCGAACTAGTAAACTAGGGATGAGTGTGAGGCTGTTACTTGGTTTAATTATGTCATCATGCAAAATGTCTTGGATAATTATGGTAATAACTTTTGGGGAGTGAGGGTATCGATGCGATTTTACATTGATAGGGGAGTGTTGGGAATGATATGTATTCGATGGTCACGGGGTCTAGATGAGGTGCCATGGGGTGGCTCAAAGATTTTGGAATATGAGTTAATGATAGTAGAGATTTCGGTGGAAAGGAGGAAAAGGAGTCAAGAGTTTTGGTGGCTGAGATTTGGGAATTATCATGTTCATGAGTTGGTCGGTAACTTAGCAGGTGGATAGAAGCAATAAAGTTGGTATGGAGAAGATGGAAAACTAGATGTAAGAAAAGGTGTACGCATGGTTTTGGGGTCACCAATTAGAGTAATGTCATTGTTGTTGTAAGTGAATAATATCATAGGCATTAAAAGTCAGCCTTAAGAGGCCCAAGATTGTGCAACCATTCCACACCTAGGACAACATCAACACCTTCTATAGGCAGTAGGTGAAAGAGAATCAAAAAGAATTATTTTGGATTGTTGTTGGGACTTTCGGCAGAGTCATGAGCAAACTAGTTTAGAGCCATTTCCAACCATGACAAAAAATTAGGAATTAGTTTCATAGGCAACTTGAGGTGGGAGGAAACCGGGGCAGGATATTATGAGTACTACCAGTGTCAATAAGCACAGTAACTGAAAGGTCGTTGATGAACCCTTGAATTTTAGGGTCTTAGGAGAAAATTGGCCACTAGCCGCCTGGGGACAACTGAAAGTATGTGTCATTTGGTTCCATGTTAAAGACTGTCTCGTCACCATGATTTATTGGGCCTGGGTTGTTCACTCTCATCATCACTTAATAATAAAAGGAATATTACAACACTGCACTTGTGGCCAGGGATGAATTTCTCGTGAGAATTAAAACATAACCCTTGTGCATAACGCTGTAGTAATTAAACATTGATAGACGTCAATAAGTAGTTTGAGAGGTTGGGGTGGGTTGATTGGTTTGGTGGTAGATGTCTTAATGGTTGTATTTTGGACAGGTGGGCTAAGTCTGGTGAAGTAATGGATAAGATTTTTGGAACTTAGGTTTGGCATCTTTGAGTTTTGATTCGATGAGTTTCGCAAGTCCAATGACTTGAGAGATGGAAATAGGTTTATGAATGACAATTTCATTTTAAATTTTCGGAATCAGGCCGGAAATAAAATAGTTTAAAATCGCTTCATGAGATAAACTCACAATTTGATTACCCAATTTTTCGAGGGCCTGATATTCCACAACAGGACCAGTTTGTGATATATGGTTGTATGATGTAAATGATGGTTGATGGTACGAGTTTGTAACATGAGTTCTTACTGCTGCTGAAATAGTGGTTTGTAAGGGTGATTAGGAAAAGATGGGAACGATTCTAGTTGGGGTGTGTAGGTGAAATAATATGGGAAATAGGAGTTGTAGTCATGACTGTAGAGGAAGGTTGTTTAGAAATACCTGATGCAGAAGCGGCTGTTACAATAGTGACATTGGTTTGTAGGTATTTTTTAGCAACCAACTTTGTTAAGATGAACATCATTGAATCAAATTTGTTGTCCGTTATCTGTCGCTCTTTGTCCATTCTTGTATGAATTTGTCCAACTTATTGGTGCAGATCGGAGGCAGCAAGGTCAGACCGTTCATCAAGTTGCTGTTGGCAGTCTTGTAAAACATTGTTAAGGTTAAAGCTGAGCTATGTGAACAACTTCTTCTATGATTTCTCTAGAAGGATGGTGGGTTTGGGAGAAGCATAAGAACAGTAGATGAAAGCATCAATTTGATAAGAAAGTTTCAACAACTATTAAATCTAAGATTTAGGGTTCTACCAAGACAAACACAAAATTAAGAGAACAAGAGAAAATAATAAAAATTTGAATCATTTTAACTCTCAAGGAAGCATGAGTTTAAATACAATCTAATCAAAGATTTTGGGCTAAATGGGCCAGACCAAAAAAAAATTTAAATGAAGAAACATAATAAAATAATAATAAAGTGGACTGAATTGGATTAACTAATAACAAAAATCTTTCATCAAATTAGACTTTCTTATTTCGGCGGGTGTTAACAATATATTTTTGAAGGTGTTATCTAATAGTCAAATAGGGTGTGTCGGGGAATGCGGGAGGAAATGGTTTCTCACGTTTTCTTTTGAGTGTCCAAACTTGCAGGTGTTTGAAATCTCATTTGCAATTGATATGTG